>CAJPEV010003953.1:0-26217 GCA_905338385.1 Darwinula stevensoni
GAGAATGTCGGAAATCGGAGGGAAGG
Organism: Darwinula stevensoni; assembly: GCA_905338385.1. Classification (NCBI taxonomy): domain Eukaryota; kingdom Metazoa; phylum Arthropoda; class Ostracoda; order Podocopida; family Darwinulidae; genus Darwinula; species Darwinula stevensoni. Next base: position 27 of record CAJPEV010003953.1, read on the forward strand.
AAGGAAGGACGGGGACGGGGACGGGGACGGGGACGGATCGTCTGCGGCGCCGGAAGACGCCCGGCTGCAGACTTCTCCGTCTCCCCGTTTGTTCGGAAGCAGGGCACTCCGTCTCGGAGGCGAGAAGGCCGACGAGGCATCGCGAGCGTCGAGTTCTCTCCTCTCGGTCGGGATTCGGATCACACACGGGCGAAGCGAAACGGCAGCGACCGCCGACTCCGAGAGGGCTCCGATTCGCGTCGGCGCCGACGAAGGGGTGACGGATCTCCACCGCGTCGTCTCGCCCCGCGAACCTCCGAGTGCCCGCGATTTCGTCGGCGACGGTCGGTGCGTTCCGAAACCCGCTCGCCCTCGCTTCGGGGACCGGTTCTTCCCTCCTCTCGTCGTTCCCGTTCTCCAGACGGGAGGAAACCGGGAGGTCACCGGTAGGAAACCGCTCCACCGATTCGTCTCGGCGAGGACGTTCCGTCGCCTACTCGGCAAGGGTGGTTCTCTTCCTCGTTCCGAATTTCGAACCCGGTCTCGTGTCTCGAGCTCTCGTCGTCCCGAGCGCACCGACCGATCCACGGCGAAATCCATGCGATTCCTTCCGAGAGAGGGCATCGAGACGTCGCGAACGTCCGGAGCTTCCGAAGCCGTCACGAACCGCGAATGCGATCCGCGATCGCAGGAGACGTTCGCGTTCGGACGCCCCATCGCCGGCGATGCCGAATTCGAAAACGCGAAATCCGCACCGCTCCGGAGCGAACGATTCCGGGAACTCTCTGCGCCTCCGAGGGGAGACTCGTTAGGGTCGAGGGCGGGGACAAAATACGAAAATACATTTTTGGAAAATACGAAATCGGAAGATACAAACGCCGACCCACCGGACCCACCGGAACGACCGCCGAACGGTATTCTGCGACGGATCCCAACGATAAAGAGATTCGCACCGCTCCGCTCCGCTAAATTTTTTCGGTCAGAGCATCGGATACCGAAAAAGAGATCACGACGAAGAGAAACGGTTCCGAAATACAGACCAAAGCCAGAAAAAGAAATACCGGAACGGCAAGGACGAAAGGACCGCGACGGACAGAGGTACGATGGGGTGGGGATGAGGGCACGTACAGGGTGTAACAGAAGTCGCGCACCGTAAGGTAATTAGTTATATTTTTTTATGTCGATACGATGATTCCATATGAAGCATCCAGAAAATCGCAAAGAAACATTTTAAGCGCAACTTCTGCTATACCCTGTATATACGGGGTGGCCATAAAGTCCGGAAACGGGGGATGTCGAGATCATTTTTTTGGAACGGAAATGCCGATTTACTCGATCGGGTTCGTGAACACTCGGAACGTCGCCTTCAAATCTCTATCGATTCAACGGGAGAACATTTTCAACATTTATTTTTGTTTATTTCCACGTTATCTTAATGCATCATTAATACGATCCTGTTTCCAGACTTTACGGCCACCCTGTAGATATTTTTTTCGAACCACTCGCTGACTCTCCATCCCCCCTTCCCCCTTCCTCCTTTCCTCCTACCCCCTTCCTTCGTTCCCCCCCTTCCCCCTTCCTCCTTCTTTCCACCCTACCCCCTTCCTTCTTTCCCCCCTTCCCCCTTCCTCCTTCCCGTTCTTCCTAAGAAGTGCAAGACGGGGAATGCAGTACCGCATTTCAGTCTGCCGAACGATGTACCCACTCGAGTCTTCGACTCGGGTGCTTGGAGTGCTCGACGTGCTCGGTATGCAGGGGGAGCGGCACTCGGCCGTCGAGCGTCTCCTGCTTCTTCCATCGAGGATGAGGATTCCACCGGACTCCCGATCGCGCCTCGACGTTCTCGACGCTCTCGGGGCTTCTCTCCCGCTTCGTCTCGAGGCGGAGGAAAGGGCAGAAGGAAACGATCGAGGAACGGAGACGAAAGAGGACGGAAAGAGCGAGATCTCGTCGCGCGACGCGACGCCGACGAGGAAGATCCGTCCTTTCCGCGCCGGAATTCGTTTCCGGAAGAAACGGTCGTTCCCCTTTCGCAGGGAATTTCGTCCGCGACCGCGAAAGGACGGGCGTTCGATCTGCCGGCGTCTTCCTTTCCTCCTGGCGCGAAACCGTGCAGATCGCGGAAACCGAGGTAGGCGAGGCGCACCGACGAGCGGCAGCGCGGAACGAGCGAAAAGGCCAGAAGACGCGCGAAACGTTCCACCGACGACGACATCGTCTCGACTCGAAACCCGGAGGAGAGTCTGGATCTCGTCGGATCTCGCCTTCCCCCCGACGCGGTGCGATCTTCACGGCAGGACGCGCGTCGCGGTCGCATCGGTCGCAGACCGTCGCGATGCGGCGACCCGAGGTCGCTCCGGTCCGTCGAGTCGACGCGCCTTTCCGCTTCGAGTCGAAGGACGCGTTCGTCCTTCGAAAAAAAGCGGCGTTCGCGTCCGGAGCGGACTCCAGGCGCTCCGAGACTCCCGGGTCGACTCGGCACGCGCGTTCCCGCGACCGAGAGTCGACGGAAGACGGTACCGGCGGAACGCGAGAGCGATCGAGCCCGTTTTCGTACTCGATCGATTTCTCGGAAGGGACCGTTTCGACCTCACCGATCCCGAGGCAGCGGGGAGACGAGACGTTCGCGGATCGAGCTCTCGGAATCCGAGAGAATTGTCCCTACCGTGCGGCTCTCGATTCGTTCCGTTCCCTCGGATCGTAGCGGTCGCCTCGACTTCCTCGCTTCCGGCTCGAGCATATTTTTCGGCCCTCTCCCGGAGCTCTCCGGAAAAGCGCAGGAACGCCTTTCTCGACTCTTCCCGCTCGTTCGCCTCGTCGGTTCGTCGCCGACCCCCGAAGACCGGGCGGGGAAACGCTCGGTCCCGCACGGGATCGTTCTCGTTTCCCCGGGAGAAACGCGGGCGCGTTCTCGGTGGGGTCCCGGTGAAAAAACCGAGGAAGAAACGACGGCATCGAGAACGTCTCGAAATCGCAGGTGGATCGAGCATCTGGAGCCGTTTCCCTTCGCGGCTTCCCGAGAAACGTTCGTTGCGTTCTAAACTCGAGCGGAAACCGAGACGATATTCCTCCTCGTGGATGTCGATCGCATTCGTGCGACTAAATATCCACAATCCGACAGAATCCGTCACGTTTGAAAATAGATGCACGTATTTCATACGTGCATCTATTTCCACACGTTTCAGAGGTCCATTTATTTTCAGAAAGAGAACACGAAGGAAGAAAAGAAACGAGTCGAAACGGGCTTTCGTCGACTGGATTTTCGGGTTTTTAGAGGAAAACACAAAATTCCTTCCCGATTTTGGGACTCGACTTCTCGAGAATACCTCCCGGGGGAAGACGAAACGGGGTCGTCGTTCGGGCCCGAGATCGAGACGAAGCGAACGGCGGGAAGACGAAGAGAGAGAATTTTTTCCTCGGTCGCTTCGACGGCTCGTCGGGTGAAACGCACGGACGGATCTCGACGGCGACGGGTGGAAACGGCGAGAGGAGGCGAGGATGCGAGATCGAGGCAAATTCCCGATGCACTTTGAGGAAACTCTCCGGTTTGCTCTTTCCATGCTTTCGGTCGGTGCCGAGACGGATCGTCGACCTCATCCTTTCCTCGCCTCCCGCTTCCACCGTGATGAAAACGGCGGCACTTTTTCCGCACGAAAGATTCGGATCGCGTCGTTCGTCGGAATCCTTCGCGCCTCCGAGATTCTCGGCCGCCCCCTTCGATCGCCGAGATCTCGAGGAGACCGACGACCGGGACGAGATGGAAACGTCTCGAATTCCGCGAGTTCGGGCTCGAGTCGAGCGATCGTGCCCGGAACGGATGACGCCGACGAGAGATTCCGAACGAGCGGGTCCTCGTCGTTCCTTCGGCGGCCGAATCCTAAAGTTTTTCCTCCTCGTGACGGCGGGGGAAAGTCTCCTAAGGACGGTGGCGGATGGTCTCCCGGGAGACCGACCGCGACGGATGGGTCCATCCGACGTTCGTCGGAACTCTTCTTTCCTTTTATTACGTTCTACGGCGGAAGACCGAAGGATCGTCGCGGACGATCGCTCCCGGTCGCGCCGCGACGACGGGGACCCGAACGGGAAAGCGAGCGGGATCGAACGGTCGGGTCGATGAACGGTCGGGTCGGAGAGTCGGGTTCACCGCGTCCCGAAATTCCGACCGTATCGTCGACCGACGTCTTCTGCACTCCCGAGCTTCCGCGTCGAAGCCTGGAGCGACGAAGAATACCTTTCGGAAAGGAAACGGACGAAACGGTGACCGGTTTCGAGCGTACGTCGGCGAAGCGGTCTTTCGAGCGGCAGGTTTTCGAGGACCGATCCGCTGCACCGGGTCTGTCGTTCGGCATCGTTCGACGACGAACGAAACTCGTACGCGTCCGATGGGAGAAATTTTCTTCGGCCGTCTCACCCGACCGAAACTAGGTGGCACGACGGGATCGAGTCGTTCCTTCGCCGAGGCTCCATCGCGGAGCGACGAGAACCGTCGCGGAGGTGAGAAATGAAACCGTCCCCACGAAAGGGATCCGGTCAACGTATGAATCGTTCTTCTGGCTCCTTTTCGACGCGATGAAACGGGTGCTCTTGCAAGCACGCTGCCAAGAGCAAGCATTGCGGCCGAGTCGTGGGTTCGGCCAGAAGAATCACGAAAGATCGAGATCGGAGATGCCGACCCCCGATCGAGAACAGAGGAACCCGACCGAGGATATACGTTTACAGGATACGAGGAAAACATCTACGCACGTAAGGGGTTCGGAAGAAATCAAATACCGATCGATATTTACCCTGGAATAAAGCTGGATCGTCGGATAGTTCTCTGTTCAAAAATCCACCCTAAATTTTTAACGACTTCCAAAATGTTCAATGTCTCTTTTTTTTTTTAAGTACGATAAAGATGCGAATGAAGCTTGACCGTAATCCTTGCAGATTGCAGAACAGAAGATGAAAATAGTGGCATTCTAGCCATAAACTAAATCCGTTGCAAATGCGACATCACGGACTTCGAAAAGCTCCCAGACGGCAAGCCGTCACGGTTACGGTTTGCACCGGTCGCGTGCGGAGCGTCGACGAGGGCGACCGGCGGAAGTTTTTCACCGGGTTTCCCGATTGCCACCCGAGAACTCCTCGGACGATGCCGAACGGGATTCGTTTCGGTCTGGGGTCTCGGCTACGGCAGCGACACCGTACGGCAAGAATGGACTCCCCGGGGGAATCCGAGGCGACGTCGGATTCTGGCCCGTCGAAGATCGAAAGGCGGTGCCGGCCGCCGAGGCCGAAACGGCGGAGGAGCCATCGAACGATCGAGAAGTGGACTCCGACGCGGAGGAAGTTCTGGAGGCCATCGTCGGTCGGAAGGATGGGATGTCTCCCGATGCGGACGAAACCCTGGTCGAAACGGCGAAAGCGATCGGTACCGACGGGCATTCGCGGCTGCGTGGAGTACGTCGGACCGCACGAGAAATCGAGGACGGCACTCGATGGACCGGCAAACCGGCGCGGTGGTTCCTCGTTCGAGGAAGTGGAACTCGAGTCACCGACGACCGAGGAATCGCTCTCCTCGGCATACCGCGTGAGTTCTACGCGAAGGCGGTGAACGAAGGAGCAGGGACGGTCGCGGGAAAAACCATCGGAGGAACGGTGTGAATCGCGCGAAGAGTGCAGCGCCACGTCTGTGGCAAGTCGGGCGTGTCAGAGTCAAAAAGAGATGTCGCTTCACTGCGACGTATTCACTAGAAGCATCGAAAGTGGGGTCATTCGGGACGAGTGTGATCACGGGGTGAGTGCGATCGGTCCCTCTTTTTGATATTCACACGAGCAATATGCCACCAAGGTAGAAAGCACGAAGTTCTTCGTCGTGCCGATCCTGCCTCGCATATCCGGTCGAGTTGCAACATGAGGGAAGGGAGGAGGGGATGAATGTGATTCTCGAGAGAAATGCCGATGTCGAGAGAAAATGTATATAAATCGTGTAAGTCGAGGAGCAAAGAAGCCTAAATCAGGCGTCATGCGCTCGGCACTCCACCTGCCGAGCTGGAGTCCGTCACCCGGGATCGGGAACGTCGTGATACCCTCCCGTCTGTTCCGACCGCCTTCCCATCGAGTCGGGATCGACGGTCGAGAAAATGCATGCATGCATGCGTTCGATATAGACGCGGATCGAGGAGACGGAGATCGGCGAGAGTTCCAGCAGATGCGTAGGGAGTTTTCGAGCGGCGGAAAACCGGTTCGGCGGGAGCATTCTGGGCGTCACGGCCGAATCTGCGAGCTCGGACTCCAGGGTTCGAAACGAGCAGAAGTCGCTTCGCGTGAGATCTGGCGAACGCAGTGGTTCGCGAATCGCCATCGAACCGAGTCCACGAACGACGACCGAAAAGAACTTTCGACCCGATCTCGGGGCAATCGTGCAGCAGCTCGTGACCCTCGCCACTCGATCTTCGGAGACCTCTCCCGAGTGGCCTTTTCGACTTCACGAAGTACAGCCACGTAGAAGCATCCTATCGCGACTACCCTTTGGAGTCGAAACACGGACCATTTTTTTCGTTAGAGCAGAATAAAACTGCGTAAGGGACCTGCCCATCGCCTCGGAACGATCGTTCGTCGATCACCTTAAGTCGAGCGGGGTTTCTTCCCGATTTCCCCCTCTGATTTAACACGGTGGCTGCTACGTATCAAAATGCAAACCTCGCAAACGAGGAACGATACGACGAAATGTGGTTTTTATCGATGAAAGCACACACGACGATCGACGTCGAACTTCGATTTTGAACCATTCCGGTACGTCACCGGTGTCTAAACCGTGTCGTTCTCACCGAGTCCGATGATCACCGGTGATCCTCATGGCAGTCGATGTGTTAAAATATGACTTCCATGTTTCGCGTCCAGAAGTCATTTCCCCAAAAGGCACGGAATTGCATTTTCAAAGCGAGTGACGTTGACAAATTTTCGCCCCATCTTCTTCCTGTACGTACGTGAGAATGTTGGACGTACGTCGAGCGCAAATCTTCCTCGTTGAGTGATTTATGCGGAAAATGAGGTGAACACCCCACCTCGAGAAGCCGACTCGTTTATCCCATGCATGCCATGATGTTCGCTCTCTTCGACGATGGCTTCGGAACGAGAGCACCGTTCTCGGGGACCACAGCAGCAGACCGATCCTCCCGACGTGTGGCCAGCTCCCTGCTATTTATTTTTAGGATGCAGGTTTTCAGAAGAATCTCATTCTCATCGTAGAGCAACACCCTAACTTTTTCTTCGAGTTTATTTTTGTTTCGTACGATACGATATGCAGAGAAACGAGGAATTCGTCGTAAAATAAAGATTGCAGTCCGTTCTTCCTCGATCGTCGTCTCTTCTTCAGACACGATGACTACATTTCGAAAGCAGGAGGGAAATCTTTTCGTACCAGCAAATCCCATCCGCTTGCCGCCTGGGAACTCCTCGTGAACGTCGCAGGAATATTCGCCGAGTCGGTGTTACAAATTTCGTTTCGAGGTAGGGTTTTACTACTTTTACTTCCCGTTCTACGGTCTTAACCCTTATCGTGCCGGAGACGATTAGAGCGACGCTACGAATTTCATGGAAAGAGGCCGGTGTCGAAGAGCAGACGATTAAAGGGTTCAGAAATGTTACTCGTCCGAGCGTTCGATCTTGTTCCTTTTCGAACTCATTTTTAGTGCCAGCTCTTCGACTCTGGCATTTTGAAGCGATGTTTGTAGCGTCGCCGTAAGCGACTCTGGCACCATAAGGGTTCATTTATGTCCGCATTTTAGTGAAACTTCGGTCACGATATTCCCTATATCTCCTTTATGACATCGAGAAAATGAAATAAATAACTGTTTTGGAAGTCATTAAAGAAACGAAACAGGTGGTTAATTTTGAACCTCCCCGTATCGATGGGAGACGTTGCAGAAACTTTTCTCGGTGTCGTGACGTAAACGTAAGGAGTGCTCTCTTATCTTTCCTTTCCCCTCCCTTAGCCGATGAAAAACTCGTCTCTTGATCCCTCTTTGGGCGGTCTTCTCTTCGGCCCTTTATGTTCTCCCTTTCCCCTCTCGAACCCGAGCGATCCCAGATCCAGCCCGAATCCCTTCCCCCTTCGATCGTCTCACTCGCACGTAAGGTGTAGAACCCATTTAGACCGCGTCTACGGCACGAATACGAGAGATCCCGTCCGTCGTTTCTTTAAGCCCTCGTCTTGAGGTTTTCGTTTGGCTTCACTCGGCCCGCTCTCCGGATTACACCCAAGGGATATTCCTTCCCGTTCGCCGAGTCGGTTTCGAGCGGCACGATTCCCGCTTCAGATACTCAGGGTCGGAGTGGCGTCCCCCGGGAAATTTATGACAACAGGAACGAGATGAATTTTATCATAACTGTAACATAGCTATTAATCATTTTTATAGCTTTACGCGATTTGGCAGTGCTTATGGAATCAATATGAGTATATGGTCATTAGTTGCAATTAATGTTCACTATAATCCCACTTATAATTTTTTATCATCAGGGTCTCGAGGGGACCTCCAGGAAGTTTCCAGGTATCCCGGTGGACCGGTCCGACACTGCAGATATTCCGAACGAGGCCCAGGAAGGGTGGAGAGGCCGAGATGTACGAGTCCGCCGAGAGCAGAAACAAACAAGAGGGCAGGGATCCCTCGCAGAACGATTGGAAAAAAGTTACATTTTGTCGAAAGATGCCAGAAACGAGAGACTGGCACTCGTTCGGACGCATAGAGAGATGCAGAGCAAGCTTGCATCGGGGTGCGAAGCATCCCTGGGCGGCGTCGGATTCGACGGGAAGCTTTAGCCACCCTTCCCCGGTTTCGACCGTGCAATCGACGACGCTCACCGTGGCAGACGACTCGTGGAAGAATCCTCACTCCTCCTGCGGCATTACCGTTCGGGATGCCGTCAACGATTCCACGTCTTCGCGATCTCGATGCACATCGCGAGACGACGTCTATCACCTTGGCTCGAAACTCCTGTCCCCGATGCGAACGGGACCTCACGGAAAGAGCCGGGACGCACTTCCGACGAGAGAGATGCGAGTCCACCGGGTGGTCATCGGTACGAGGGAAGAGTATCGGCACGTTATCCGACGCGAAACCGTCGGAGAGTGTCCCACGCGCGCACCGTAATATGTGGGCTGGGGCGACGGGCGAGGGAGGAAAAGGGGATATGGCAGAAGGGGGGATTCGAGGAAGAGCACTGGTCAATACTGAGAAGGGGGAGCCATTTCCTCTTCGTCCTGCGCATGGCCGCATCCCCCAGCGCATGCTAGTCTGTGGAGTCGAGGCGCCCTCGTTCTACACCCCCGCAGAATACCCTTCGGCTTCCTCTCTCGATCGCCCGGTTCCAGCGAAATCTAGGATCGTCTTTAGGGAGGAGGGTACGTCATCCAAGATGCTAACAGTCGTCAGGGATGGCATAAGCCAAGCATCGCCCTGAATTACGAGACATGATTTTTATTCCAACGAGTGCCAAACCATGGGGGGAGGGGGCAATGGGGTATACCATCCATTCTTAACTAAATACATGGCAGTTGAGGTCCTAGCCTCATCTCTCCAGTATTCAATATTGCACCTTATCTCATTCTGCGCTATTCTGACGTGTGGATCCTTGTTAGTATCGATTCTCTGTCGGTTGCCCTTCATCGACCGGCTCCTAACCCTGATGCAGGATCCAGATTTTTGTCCGCCACAGCTGAAGACGTTCCCTAGCCCGTGGTCGCGACCTGAAGCCTATTTCTCGAAGTTAACTACGAGGTGCAGTCAGAAAGTCCGTGCCGTTATATTCAAACTCCTGAAGTACTCCTGAAACAAAGTTTCGCAGAGCCTCTTCTTTCTTCTCGACATGGTCTCCTCCTCTCTCGAGATAAGGTTGCCACCGTTTTAACCAGTTTCTATAGCGCTTGCCAAAGTCATCTTTGGGTGCATGTTTGAACCACTGGTAGATTGCTGAGCCTAGGGCTTGCCTCGAAGGATATTAATTTCCTCTTTCGAGCAGGTGTCGGTAAAACTCGCCATCGACGGTTTGATCCTTGGAAACAGCACGAGCCGAGATTGAGCTTCGTTCGTCCCAGAAAATGGCGTGAAGAATCTTTTAATTTGAAGCAACCGATCGAAACTTCTTGGGTCGTCGGGAATCGGTGTGCTCCCATCGTTTTAATCGTCTCTTGGTCTCAGGATCGAAAAGAGGGATCCGTGTCTCATCCGCAGCGATCATACGGTCCATGAAATCCGTTGGGTGCACCGCATTTCGTGTCATCGTGGCAGAAGATACGTCTCGACGGCTATGCTTTGTGCCCTCGGAAAGCATCCGGAACACCCAGCGGGCACTCAAAACGCTTGTGTTCGGCTCATCCGACAGAATCTTTGCAACGGTTTCGTGGTAGAGTTCTAGCCTTCTTGCGATATCATCGATGGACAGGCGTCGATCCGGCGTCACCAGATCTTCCACAAGTTTGATGTCTCGGTCGAAACTCGTAGTTGTGGGCCTTCCAGAATGCGGCTCGTCTTTCGCGAAAAACGATCGGCAGGGAAAGGTTTTGTAGAAACGCACCCACTCGTGGACGGTGACGATCGACAAGACGGGAGTCCCTACTAACTTCTCTTGGCTGCCAGTGAACGTCCATAGCTTTCTCTCCACGCGCTGCGAGAAACTTCATCGCAGCTCTTTGCTCCTCGATTGTGGAATTCATATTTTTTACCAAGTCTAGCGTCTCGTCGCCGTCACGGCAACGAAACGATAAAAGTCTCGAGACGACGACAACCACCGATCGGCCTTGTAGTTACACACGCGGTCGCTAAAGGCTAGCAACACGGACTTTCTGAATGCACCTTGTACATGTGTAGTTTAAAAATCTACACGCGAACGAGCGATCGTATCTGCAAGCGCTTGCAAATGTCGTTTCTCGAAAGTCTTGTAGAAACTTTTCGTATTTTACTTCTACTGCATTAGTCTACGAGAGAAGATGGCGCCCACGGAAAGCTCATTTCGGGGAGAGGGCTAACCCTCAGTCGGGTAGAAGACTGTTTCGTCGAAAGCGGAAAGAGAAGAGCATGAAATCGATGGCTTCCAGGACGTCGTAGACACATCTGCACGTGACCCCGTAGTACTGCTCTCCATCGTCTCGTCCAGGGGTCCGCAACCTTGCACCAATTGCGGGCCGGATTAACACGGTTCGGCCCTATGGCGGGCCGGAGTATACGATCGATCGTGGTGCCGATCGGCCCAGAGGAGGGGGAATGAGATTTTCAAATTATAAATTAAATATAAAATAAATATCATCTTTTCTTGGCGCGCTTGGCGGACCGGATGAAATCTCTTCGCGGGCCGTAAGTTGCCGAACCCTGGCCTAGTCGATGGAAAGCAATCAAGGAATCTGTTCGTGGGAGTGTGTGCATTACTTCCTGGAGTAGCCCAATAAAAAAGACATTTAAATACTCTTCTCAAATTTCCTATAATGTGGCATCAGAAGACAAAATGTCATCAAAGCATAATCGTCCGTGAAAAAATCCAGAGACTTCATTCGTAACAAAAAAGGTCCCACACCGAAATAAACGAGATGATGAAATTATGAAACATACATAGAAAACAACACGTCATAAGTATTGTGACAATTCACAACCTATTTTCTGAGACGGTCAGCAATTTGCTCTTAGTCATCGATAGCCTCGCATAGGCGCCGAACCCAGGGGGGCACATACCCCCCCCCTCCCCCATGATATCTCACGACGTCCAAACGAGCTGATAGAAACTATGGCTTTCAGTGTTCTACGATCCATATTTTGGACGCGAAGGCTGCTGCTAATTTTCATTCGATCAGTACTGATGGAAGCACTGCTTGGTCGGGCCAAAAGCAGGTGAGAATTAGTATCATGTACGTCGATGAAAATTTCTAAGCTTCTGAGGAATTTTTGTACTGTATGAGTCACATATACCGAGACCCCATTCCAGGTGGTTCAAGATTTCATCTGCAGATTTGATCTGACGCTTTTAAGCTTTGGCGGACAGTGCTATGATAGTGCTTCTAATACGTCAGGGAGGTTCACAGAGTCGCAAGCCCGAATACGAAAGCTGGAAGAGAGGTAGGGGATACAAATTCCGACCCTGCTAAAAAGTCCACACCCACGTTACATATTTCGACGTAATCAGAAGTCCTCACAGCCTTTTTCGACCAAATTTGTTATTCAGTTTGGTCTCAAAACACGAATAGGCAATGCGTGCATTTTCCTCGCGAATGGCGTAGATTCCCCAAAAATGGTCATTTCTCACCGTGGGTAAGGGGGCGGATTTTGAGCTTAACACGTTGGCGACAATGCGTCCTGATGCCAGGATGCAGATTAAAAAAAATGCGCGTGGTCCCACGCGGCGGACAAGCAAAAATAGGCTGGTCGTCAACGTGTTAAGGGAGTCGGAATTTGTATATTCCAAGCAAAACCTGCGCTTTTTCACTCAATCCTAAAGTGATCGAGACCGTGTTATTTAACAGGTCGACCGCCATGAGGCACACCGGCGCGCCTCACCTCTTTTCCTTTGTTTTCCTTTGACGCCTTTGTTTTCACCAGTGCGCTTCAGTGCTGCAGAGGTTTTGTGAGGCCTTGGACCAGGAAAGTGAACTATGATCGTGGGCTGATCTTTCCTCAATTACATTTACCCTCACAGAGGGTTATGAAAATAAATGTAGTGAGGTCTACCGGTGCACCTCATGTCGCAGGGAAGTCAGCTTCTTGGTCAAGGAAAAGGGTTCTTTTACGCAGAGGCTTAAAAAAAGATCAATTCAATTAATGCAGTATTTTCTTCATTATTTCTCTCTCTTGTCTCTCCTGATCCATCCTTACCACTTCGCACATCACCGATGGTAGGATGAACAATAAACTGTGTCTAAAATATATATAAAAATATAAAGCCAACGCAAAACCTGCAGAAATTCTTCCCACCGTACGGTCGGTGGTTCTACATTGTCCCAAAAAAAATTTGGTACCTAATTCAATTTGTAACTTCTCGTAATTGGTTCAGACTATCGCTATGCGCTTGAGGGCTGACTGAGAAACCGAACGAGCAGATGTACGCAAAGTTGTATCAAAATCCATCGATTCGCTTCGGAGGTGTAGCAGTTGATTCTAGGTAAGGTTTCGGCGGACGATTGCCGTCGGGCCCGCTCTCGGCGCGAGCACAGCCAGCCAGAGAGGGAATTTACTCCGCAAGAGAATGCGAACCGTGCAGCGTTTGGGTTTCACGTGCCTGTTCACAGGATGACACGGCGGGCACTTCGAGCACCTCATCCGAGTGTCAAACAGGAAAGATTACCGCAATCACAGTACAGTTATTAGTTAAGGTAATTACAGATTAAAATCATGCAGTTATCTTGGTCGTGCACATCATGTCAGCCATCCTGTTCGAGGCCCAATACTGACATTTTGGGCTAATTCGTCCGTACAGTTCTGGCGGCACTCTCTTACTGCTGGTACGCTCTGAATAACCTCCCGTATTTCAGGAACCAGGGAATGGATATCGTTAAGACTTTGCACGCGTGTGCTCATTTGATGCATTAGTCATCTCACAAAGGCGCTCAGCGATAGCCTGAACCAATTACGAGTGGCTAAAAATTGAAAAAGATTCCACAATTTTTTGGGACAGAGTGTACAATCCAGGGATGTACCCCGACGCGTGACGTCACAGACATCTGCGAAACGGACAGCGTCGAAGGCGCCGCGCGAGCAAAATTCAATTCAAACGAGATGAACACGAGAATGGCCCCATGGTGTATTAAAACTTGTGAGACCCACCGGTGGCCCTCGTGGCGAGGTAATCCAAATTGCATTCCACACGCCATGAGGCACACCTCACTAAAAAGTCTGCAGAAGACCACTTAAAATTGCAAGAAGCATGGGATGATCAAAGTATGTCGTTAAGGAGTCTCCTAGGGATATAAAAATCACTTTGGCGTGGGTAAGTCACCGGGTCGATGAGGCCGTGGCGGTCGACCTGTCGAATGCCATTCGGACCTTGCCACCCGGCCCCATGATATTTTTTAGAAGTCGGCATCTACGTAGCTCTGTGTTCCCAAGCGCTGACCTCGAGAGGGTCACGAGGGTCGAGGTACGCCTGCTGCCCGGTCGATTCGTCGTGCTTCCACAGACTCGTGAACGTTCACGATTCAGACGACGAGCGCGAAGAGGCGCTCGAGAGGAACGATGCGCCTCGATGTGATTATTTTTCCTTGGAATATTTGGATCCGGCCTGCCGCAACCGTTCCAGACGGGGATCGGGAAAGGAGGAACAGCTCTCCCGGTTCGTCTCTGCCTCTATTCCGATGCCAGCCAGATGCTACCTCCCACCGGCCGTTGCACCTGCGTGCCGCATCGCCCATTTTTTCTACTCGTATCTAGCCTGGTCGCGGCGATTCGAAACGGGACGAGGACGAGAATCTTCCTTCCCTGCGGTTTCGCGTCGCCGAGTTTGGGGTTTCTGCCGCGGACTCGGGTCGGTCCGTGCACCGAACGTCGAGGAACGTCACGCCTCGTGTAGCTAACGTCGGGAGAAATTACGTCGCGGGGTACGACATCGAGACGAGTTCCCGTCTGGGATTTTCGGTCGGGAACGTCCTAACGGGGACGTTCTGTCGCGATGGGAGACGATTTATAGGGGCCCGAGAGGCTCGAGCCCCCCGACGATTTAACCCTCGGCCCCCTCTCGACCCAGACCGTTTCGTCGACACGAATGCATTCATCAGCTGCAGGTGGATGGGATTCGATCGAGAGAGAGTCACGGTATCGGTAACTCCTCGGGAAAAGCGCAGTGAGTGATCGTAAATAGACGTCGTCGGAAGTCGAGGTCGCGAGCGAATGAGGGTCCCTCGTCCTCGTCCCTCGTGTCCGAGTCAAAAGACCATTCTGTCACGATTTCGATGAGGGGCTCGGAAGTAATTTCGATACATTTTGACGACGCGAAAATGTGTTTCTCCATCGAGAGGGAAGAGGACGGGGCGAGACGAAAAGTTTTACGGAAGAGTGGAGCAAAAAGTGACTCATAGAGTTAATTACGATCAAACGAAAGATTCATCGGACCCATCACAAAAGCGATAGATCTTCGAGTGCGTTTGGCGAGGATAGACGAGGAAACACGAACGAGAAGAGATATCAAAGCCTCGTTTGCATCATCATCGCGTGATGACGATCGACCGATGTCGATGGTGCGAACGTGACTCGATCGTCGACGAAACCCTGACGGTCGTAAGCTTCATAATTAAGAGTATGGCGACGGTAGTGCGAACGTAGCATGATGCCACGTTCGCACCATCATCGTCTTTTCACTCTCGACCGACGACGATTAGAGTCGATCGTTCTACGTTTTTTGCGAACCGTTTTCCGGCTTATACATCCGAGGAAAAAAGTAGACTCCTATTCCGTGATGGTTTTCTCACGAACTACGGTCCCCGGAGACGGGAAGCACTTTATTTTAAGAGGAACTTCCATCCGAATATTCTCCACGAGCACGTAGAAATCCGCCCTCAGGGTTCATCCGAGACGAGCAGCTCGAGTTCTGCGAGCACGCGCGGGCGACCCATTGCTAGATGTAACGAGATTTAAGGCAAAGCCAGGCATTCGATCATCGACCACAGTTCGCTTTATCTTTCCGGGGCGTGTCTCCAGGTAAGACCCCCATTTAAAGTATCGCATTCGATTTTGGTGACCTGCAAAGAACGTGGATTTAACGGCACCGGCGAGGGAGCACGGGCAGATCGTTCGGGTTCTTAAAAAGTGGAGGTAGGAAGAGGTAGAAGGACTTCGATGTAGGCGTTCGGACGTGTCCGGACCCTTTGCGAGAGAATTAACGAGGACCTCATTATGAGGAAATCGATAACGAAGAACTTTCGTGCATGTTTAAATGCATATAAAGTGCACTCACATCGTATCATCACGACTCGGGAGAGTGTTGATTTTTCGCTGCGCGATCCGACGAAGAAAATACGTCTGCAATGCTGAAGGTGGTCGATCGAACTGAAATCATGCCGTTAGTTCCTCGATGCAGAGGAGCTGGACATATGCCCTTCCGATTCATCGTCATGAACTTCCAAACTTTATATAAACTCGACATTACCACCGAGGAGAAACAAACTCATCGGATGATCTTGCCTCTTCTGGCGAAAGAAAAATAATAATCTCAATTTCCTTTCGGCATGCCGTGTTTCAAGTACAGTAATACCCCACTTAACGCTACCCCGTATGGTGCTGTTTTCTTATAGCGCTCTTGATCCTGGAGAGGAAAATTTTTACTGAAAACCAAAAAAAAAAGAAAAAATACAAAATACAAGTCAAAAGTTAGGAGTCAGAATGTTCACAGCTCGATTCGCATCTCCATACATGCAATGGTAATGACCCCGATTAGCGCTGCTTCGGTTAGCGCTCTTTACCAGGAACGCATCCTGAACGCTAAGCGGGGTATTACTGTATCTCAAAATGATGTTACATTATACAGTAATTAGGGACTCTCAGAATACGAGCGGGGCCAACACCAGGGTCTGTGCAAGTGCCATCACTAGCAAGAGAATCGGCGCGAATTGGGCCTATTGGGTTTACACGAGGACTCGTGTCCGTTCGTCGCATCGAATTTAACCCTGCAGTAGTCGCTCGGGGTATTTTATTTCTAACCCCGCCGTTAGGAGCGCGCCATGAGCGTGTTTCGTCCTGCTTCAGATTCATCACTTCGGTACCTTTCAATGATCTTCCCAACTCCCATGCGCAGCAGCTTCTGAACGTCGGTGAAGCCATTTGATCGCAGCAGCATACCTTGCTTGGATTCTTGAAGGGACGGAACACTAGTTTTGATGTTAGTGGCAGGCATGTTTCACCTGGTGGTAAGTGCAACTCATCTACAGGATCACAATTGTGTTAGCAAATAGCGAAGTCTTCTTTTATTTGGCTTTATATCGTCACCTATGCTCTTGCACAGGGCCGCCCAGAGGTTTCCAGGGGCAGGGGCAAAACTAAACCGGAGACCCCTTGGGAGCCCCCTTGAGGCCCTTTGGAGGCCCCCCTTGAGACCCCTTGATACGTGGGGCCCGAGGCAGATTGCCCCAACTGCCCCCCCCCCCCCCCCCCCCCCCCCCCCCCCCCCGCAGGGGCCCGGGGCAGATTGCCCCACCCCCCCCCCCCCCCCCCCCCGGGCAGCCCTGCTCTTGCAGCTCTGAATGAGGTTGTTCAAACCATCAGAGCATGTGCCTTCGATTTTTTCCTATCTCGGCGGCTTTTGGATTTTTTCCTAGCACATTTCAGACGATTCCCACAAAACGAAGAAGCAGCACGAATCGATGATCGACGAGGAGCAGGCACCGATAAACGAGGCAACAGGATCATTTTTTCCATCGTAACCGTTCGATGAGCTAGATACCATCGAATGCCAGTGAAAACCGTCATTTCACTACGAGATCGACATGTGAGCTAGACTAAAAGCATTCGTCGAGCACGGTTAGCACGGTTTCCGAAGGTTGATTAATGTGACCATCGACAGATTAGCTTATTAGAAAATGGATTTAAAGATTGTGGATCCCCAGAGATTACGGATTTGGTGGTGGAAGAAAACTTTCTTCCACGTTTCGAGATCCAGATCACGAAGTTGAGAAATTCCACGCATTTATTGCAATTGCATACAGTGCAAACCCACTTAGCCCCATCACTTCGTGTCATAACACCCAGAGAATATCTTTTCCATCTCACGTCAGTTTTCTCATAGGGGAAGACGAATCAGTTTCTCTAAGCCACACGACATTCCCCTCGTCCTCGACTCGATTCCGATCCTTGAATCCGATCCTAAGAGCACTCTGCCAAGGTGGATGGCTTTTTCCCTCCGGATTCATGGGGCAATATCTTTACCGCAATATATCCATCTATACCATATTTCTCTTCCAACTGTCATAATTTTCCTTTCTACATTTATTACTTCTCTTATGAGCTATCACTTTGGTCTATCGGCAGCCTCTCTCCAAGAAGCAGCACATACGAGGTATATGGCAATTTTTTATTACTAAATTCCGGATTCGTTCTAACGAAACTCTCTCAGGTGACACGCTCAGAAACCGATGCATCGTGGCAATCCCGTCCCATCCCAACTTTTCTAGCACCACTGCATCTCCATTTTGACCGAAGTTAATCGCCGACCACAACACCAACTACACGAATGCAATACTCCAAGAAGAACCGTCCCATACGACTTGGCAACTTTTCAACTTCGACACATCGATCGTTTTCGGCATAAGGCATTCATTCCATTACATCCACGAGTTGGAGTACAAGAATAGGGTCTATTCTAGTAGGTACTAGACGCCATGACGGATCGTCTCGACTGCAGTGACCCATTTCAGTCGAGGCGATCCGTCATGCCGTCTCTTATCCTAGCCTTCTATTTTATTAGTGCCAATTGCGTAGTTTCTGCCTCGTTATTCTCCCCATCCGATACTTCCATCAGCTTTCCTGCTTCTAAAATCTACGTGGATAACAGGTATTTGTAGTCGTTCGTTTAGTAGTTCGTCTATTTTTTTTTCACATGCAACAGAAGAACGAAGTTCAAATACAAATTTGTGTTTGCCGAAAATGCGAGGGACTCACCAAATCCCTATGACACGTCCCTCACGAAGAGTAACTCTTGCAGTTACAACCATCTGGGCAAAAGATCAAGTTTCCAGCTAAGTTTGCACGGATCAGAAAATCCACTGCCGGGGCTGGGGTGGAGTGGATAGCCTGTAAACAAAGAAAATGTCATTTTTAACCAGTTGAACATTGTCATTTTTAGCTCCCTTTTAAGAAGCATGTTTTGACCACTGGAAAATAGCAGTCCCAATGGTGTTTTTAGACTAGTTCACCTTCGCTCGCAGAGTCTTCCAGAGTTCTAAACAGCCAATGGTTTACTTGAAGAAAAGTCAGGAGAATGTGGTAGACGAGGCAGCAGTTTAATCCCTCCTTGAAAAAAGCTCCTTGACAGTGGTAGGTGAACGGGAAGGAGCATTGTCACGGAGAAACTGGAGATCTGTCACAACTGTCACAACCCAGGCTGATTCTTTCTCACTGCGGGCAAGTTGCGGTTGCGAAGGACTTCTATGTAGAGATCCTTCGTCCTCTTCCGTTGCATCGCATTCTGCCAGCGAAGTATTTCTCGATCGTGTTTGACACGACTTTATGTGTCTCAAACTTAACAGACGAGCGAGGTAATTAGATTCGTCCAGCTCGGCGAAGAATGATGCTCGATAGCTCCGAGTCGAACGAGTCGATCACGCTCAGAATTTTCTGCTCTATCTATGTACACGAGGAACAGGAAAGGAGAGAGAACGCAACCCTGACGGATTCCAACGCTTACCGGGGAGCCAACAGCTCATCCCGTTCGCTCGAACGCAGTTCCTGCAATCACTGTATAAGGATGGAACGATCCGCAGTAGTCGACCGTTAATCCCAAACTCCTGCAGCACTCACCATAGCTTCCCTCGAAGTACACGGTCGTATGACTTTTCGAGATCCACAGAGCACCGCTCTGGCATATTCCCCATGTCTCTCGAGAATCTGGTGTCGAGTAAAGAGCCGTATTCTATTAAAATCTTAAACTTAGTTAAAGCAAATCGCTCAACCTCGGCCATGCATTCGAATGGGGCAAATACCAGTTAAGCAACGTGCTAAGAGGAAAAATCGCACTTAAGAACGTGATAGAATCCCCTGGTCCTCGGTGCCGCGCCCTTCGCAAAATCCGCGTTGCTCCAACAGCACGAGCTCTCTTTTTGAGCACCTTGGCATAAACCTAACCAGGTATGCCGAGGAGTTATTCCACGATAAGGGAGCACTCCCTCGAGTCCCTTTCGTCATACGAAGAATCACCGCACCGGTCTGTCGATCCATCGGTGCCATCCTCGATTCCCACGCGGTTCGACGTACCCAATGCAACCGCGAGCACCCATCGATGCTCATTGCTTTCGGGATCTCTGGCCAGGTTTCGTCCACGTCGGGAGACTTAACGTTCTTCTAGCTAGCCTTAGCTCATTCAGCTTTCTCCATGGTGAGACTATTCTCCGCTCAAATAGGCTGCGAGTAGGATATATCCAAGTTCGCCGCGGTGGGTTTAAGAGCTCCTCAAAGTGTTCCTTCCGCCTACCAAATATTTCGGCTTCGCCAGTCAGGACTTTCGTTTCTGTCCTTCACAACCAGAAAAGTACGATGCCTACCTTGCCGGAGCCTTCGAATGGTTTGCCAGAACACCTCGATAGCAGTGCGATGGTCGCGTGTTCCATTTCTTCTCCGAATTTCTTCCACGCCTCATGTTTCGCTTCGGCCACGGCTCAAGCTGGAGTTTCTGTATAAGGATGATTATACGGCGATTCTGAACTATCATTTCTGAACTGTTCGATCAGTTCAGAATCCTATGGCAGTTTTTCCGAAGGAATCGTTCAACGACGAGACGTCACCTGACGAGGTCTTTCTCATCATTTCTAAATATTGGCGCAAGGATTCTGTCTGTCGCGTGGTCTGGTGACTACTGGACATGTGGATGAAGATCTTTCAGATTTCACACGTCCTGACGTTAACCGTATGACCATGCGAACTGTACGAAACGATTCAGTTATACACTTCGTAATTGGTTTAGGGATAGACGTTTCTTCGATTTACATGTGCTCCATACTTTTCTATGAACCCTACCAGGAAGTTGTGAAGTAATTGTCCTCTCGCTGAAGGAGGTATGTTTCTACATGCCCTCGATTCATCGCTGTTCCTCTCTGCTATTTGTGAAGATTACGATCACAAGGTATCTCTCGAGTACCGTCGACACCAGCACTAGGGAAGGGGACAAGTAAATCCTAAAACAATGTAAGAGGCCGATTTCATCAGCGTCGATCCTGCACGAACTCATTCCGATAAAGGATTGTCTGAATCCTGTCGCCCGAATTCGAGAGGTCCTAATCCATACGTCTCTAAATTTCAAGAAGGTACATGTACTTCGTTAGGTACCAGCACGATCAGGACTCGGACTAGAAAGAAAGAAAGAATGAGACAAGTCATAATAAGGTCGAATGGTGGGTCATGTTTCATGCTTGGCATCGATGTGAGAGCTCATTCTTTCTGGCTCGCGTCCCATGCAATCTAGCAGGTTCGGTTGAGAGAACCTTTGGCAGCAGTGGGTCGAGTGACTATCATTCAGTCATTTATCATGTATCATGTCAATTAAAGATAAGGCGATTAAAAAGAGAGAGCTCGAGTACGAGGTAGCTCACGAAATCAAGTTAGCGTCACCAGGAAATATATGTTCACATGCATAACATTTAAACTCCATATGAGAGGGCATCCATCGTCATTGGAACTCCTAACCACTCTTGAGGTACATAAAATGAATCAGGCTCGACTCCGCTACCATACCCACTCCATATTTCTGGGGCAAGCCAGCCTGTTCTGACCTGAAGAGAACCACTGAGCTAAGAAAAAGAACTGGAGGTGGCGCACAACAGAATGGATTTGCGGCATTTAGAAGCCATTTTTGTTGGTATCATGGCGGCTCTTTTCCTTCCACCATAATGGGATCTTCACAATTTCCCTTCCCAGTTTTTTGCTGTCCTGAAAATAATTGAAAGCAATCATGGTACTGGAGGCCTAATAATTCCTGGGTGAATTTCATAGGCTCGATGACGTCTGGTTGGAACTCTTTTCTTTCATGGGTGCGGGTCCCCAATTACTTGAGTGGGCCTCAAGTTCCAGTCCTGTCTGTTGAGATTGCTGGGCTGGGTCGGTTTACAGCCGATAGATGTGAGAGTCACTGGCCGATAATCTTCGCGTAGGTATTTATCAATGTTCTTACGGATAGGCGAGACGGTTGCTAATTTCAAGTCTGATGGCAGTTTTCCCAATTCCAAAGATAGGTCGTTTAGCATAGTTAGGAATGGGGAAATACTCTCGGCCCGAGATGGACTCAGTGGCTTTATTTACATCGCTGCCCTTCGACTGCTTCCTGACGCCATCTTCTGATGGAATTATCTTTCTTATGGCTGTTGAGAGACAAGCTGGTCCGGCCTGGGGCTTTGCAATTCCCTCCCATCAGTCAAGGAAGGCTTCACCGATCCATCATGGACGTGGATCGGCGCTTGCCTTTCATGTTTCTTTTCTTCTCCGATAGTTCTGATTTTCATGATGTTATTTGACTCTCCTAAAGCTGCATGCACACCTCTACGCGGTTGAAGGGAGGCAACAGTACATCAGACGATGTACAGGCTCGAATGCAATGCATTGTCAAAAGGGATACTAGCCATTCGGCACAACAATGTTGTGTCAACATTGAGCAAAGGTTGATTTTTCAACCTAATATGTTGCCCCAATGTTGAGAAAAGGTTGAAATGAAACACAGTTCAACGTTGAAGAGTTGCTGCCAAGCTCGCACCCTATCGAAGCGAGCTAAAGGCGAATCGTATCCGGCTGTGAAGTCATTACATTCACATTCACGTGCTTCAAGTGACTGTGCATCCTCCTCGACCGCTAGGCGCGTGAGCCATTCGAGCCTATCAGAGAGTCTACATACAGTACAGTATCTTGAGTGCGTACGACCAAGTCGAGAGTCTCGACCAGGGCCTCCAGACTGATGAAGCCTTGGACTTGGATAAGTCTCACTGCACAGAAACCGATGAAATTTTCTCGCTCAAACTATCTTTCTTTGGGGTACATAGACCACTCCTTGCACGTACGAGAGACTTTCTAGTCGGTTGCATGCAGAGTAGTCGTAAATGGGGCGGTATCAGGAAAATTGCGGAATCGGATGTTCCACGGACGGATCAGTTCCTCGAACCCATCCTGTTCTTCCTGTTCTCGGTGATGTAAATGGTAATCCACATCACCGAGGGCATCTAACCTGAGATTTGATCATTTTCCGATTATTATATAATCCATCGGCAAAGTCACACCAAGGATAACCGTGCTATGACCATACTCACCCCCTGAAACAGCGCACACCATCCAAAACCTTGGAACAACGATCGATAATTACTTAGTGGAGAGAGTATGGTAGGTGATACAAATTGCGACCCCCTTAAGCTCAAAATCCGCCCCCTTACCCACGGTTTAAAATTCGTTTCCTTTTTTGGATTTATGCCGATCGAGAGGAAAATGCACTCACCGCCCATTCACGTTTAGAGACCAAACATAGGTGTAATTTTGTTGAAAAAGGCTGTTAGGACTTCCGATTACGCTGAAATATGTAACGTGGGAGCGGGAGTTTAGCAGGGTCAGAATTTGTGTCACCTACCCTATCCTTCCTTATGTAGAAGGTATATCTCAACCGGTAAGGATCATATATGGCTCTTTCGTCTCAGGATCTACACGCAACCACGTCTAGTTGGGAACGTTAATTTCGTTAGTGCTGGATTGATGCTCCTCGGCCCGATTGGGAGGATTCCAGCATGTACCACCTTTCTTCGAATGAATTCCTTTCGAGGCTTTGACTTCAGTTGCAAGATTAATAGCAATCGTGATTTCTTCAAGCACCCATTGATTCTTTTTCTCCACACGGGCTGGAGGTCAGCGTACACCTATCGGTCTTCATATCTTCTATTGCAGAGAAGTGAGGCACACCCTCTAAGTCAGGGATGACCGACCTTTTTGCCTCAGGGGCCGCATAGCTCATTCCCACAGCCACAGCTCATTCCCACAGTCACTAGCATTGTAGTAGACTATTTTAAAGAAACCTGGGAGCATTTATTGTGGGTTAGGGCCTCGCGGGCCACTTGCAAGCATCTCACGGAACACTTTTTGTCCGTGGGCCACGGGTTGGACACCACTACTGTAAGTCATGTGCCACAATGCTCTTCACAATCATGGAAGATGGGCGCCTAATGTGAGAAAAAATGTAGGACCGAATGTCGAAACCTTACTTGGGCGAGATAAAGAGACCCTTATACCAAAGGACACAAGGGCCAGTTTCTCAAGGCTTCAACGTCTTTTCTTTCCCATAAAACTTGCTAAAACACGGCTATTTCTATTTTCCTTATTTAATCCATAAAGGCCGTTTCTCAAAAGTTCTAAACTTTTCCTGCCAAATCTTCTTGCGTTCAGAAAAAGTTTCAGCTGCAAAAAATACAGCCGAGGAGGTAAAAACTTTCTAAAGTGATTATCATATTGATCTTATCTTGCAGAAGGTTCACAAATTCGTTTTTGTGAACCTTTTGCAAGATTTGATTCGTTAGGGTAAAACCATCAATGTTTGGACGGTTAAGCTGGCCGAGCCTTATCATTCGCTCGTCCTATCTCAACGATACAAGATGGAAACTTCATTTTTTTGCTCCAGGGAGCCCGACACGAGGAGGTATGAGTGCAACAAAGATGTTATCCTTCCTAGCCTTATGACTCGATATTGCCTATAATGTAGATGTTCGAACTTGATGCGGAAAAAATTAAGTTCGAACACTTTCACCTTAGTTCGGACACCCCCGTTATAAAGTCTCAAAGAGGCTTGAAACATTTCATTTTGGTGTAAAGGAATGATAACCCGCTCCCAGAGTATTGGATCTTTTCTCTATTCTCTAGTATAGGACGATCGCGATTGAGCGAGTGAGCAACTGACTTTAATTCTAACCATGTTCCAGATGAGATTGAAAATTCAAACTCAGTACACAAATAACATGATGGTGCGGATTTCAGGTACTTTTTTCTTTGGGAAAGACGTATCTCAATAAATTTTTTTGCTCCAACGAAACGGAGAAACATGGAAGCTGAAATTTGGTGCATCGGTACCTATTGAGATGCAGATTTCGGGGAGGAAAAAAGCAACTTTTAGTTTTCGTTCCCAGGAGCATATTTTTGGAGTGGACCCCCCCAAAAAATTCGTTCCAGGGAATCATGGAGACAAAAGGCTGAAACCTTACAAATTAGGTACCTGCTGGTATGCAGTCATAAAGGAAATCCTGCTTTTGGGAGACACCTTCTAGGAGTACATTTGAGGGGGGAAAGCCATATTTTAAAATATGTTTTGCTACATGGAATCGGGCGGTGGCGGATATATAGGTACCTGGAATTTGGTACGTAGGTTGCTCTCCAGTCGCTAATTTCTGGAAAAAAAATCCTACTCTCGTGGTAAATCCTTTGAGTGTACATTTTTCATTAGGGTCACGTTTTCGAAATTTCTTTTTAAGAGACCGGGCAGGCACAGTTTGTTACATTCACTATACAAGTATTTCTCTGCATGCTTAATTCGGAATACATCCAATTTCAGGGACATATCCCAGCTCCGAATTTGGAGGTACAACTCCTAGAATAAAATTTATCTAGCAGACGTGTTCATCGTAAGCAATGTTGGCCTTCCGCAAAGACATCTCACCCGGATTAAAGCCCTGATGGCCTTTTCAATAGTCTTGGATCAATAATCTCTTGCATTCCAATCTCCTACCATGAATGCACTGCCTTGGAGGCACGTCGCACACTTGAGTGAGTCAAGAACTATATGATGCTGTACTTTGTGTGCATGTGCTCGACGGTGTCCGAAGTTAGGGGTCCCGTTATGAAAGTTCGGATATATGATAACTCCAAAATGTAAGTTCTCAACTGAGCCTTTGTCGACTCTAAATGTTCTTTATCTCAAAAGGACATCATATTTACGCGGATATGACAAGTAAATGTATGTCCGAACCTAAGTTTCTCAAACATTTCTCGACCTAAGTTCGGACACACCGAAAGTAAGACAATAATCTGATCAGTGCAGGTGCATTCTGCGCAACAGGACTCCATGTACTTCTAGTTTCCCGGGAATTACGAATTGAGCACAGAAAATAACGTCAAGCGCGAAACGTTTTAAAAGAGAGATTCTCTCTTAACGATCTCTTGAAGAATTCCCCCTGTTCGCGATATAGCATTGGCCTAAGCCCAATATCTTGGAATCGTGCAAAGTCATCATGACCACCGCTTTTCCTTCGCTCAGTAACGTGTTCATCTCTTGCTAGGAAGAACCGCTTCTCAAAGCGGCCTCTTGAATGCTTAGTTTTGTAAGAATGTTTGGAACAGATACTGTCCGAACTTTTACCCTACGTTACCAGAAGGACCATGCATCCCCCATACTTTCGTGTGCATTTTGCACGGGAAGGCGGCACAGGAAAATTTTTTAGTAGGTAAAACTGGCTTAGAACGCATATTCCACAGTCGCCATAAATCCACTTGAAAGCTTCAGAGTGGGGGAAAAAAATTATATATATATATATATATATATATATATA
>CAJPEV010003954.1:0-26212 GCA_905338385.1 Darwinula stevensoni
ACCAGATCCAAGTTCTTCCACCCATTTGCAATATGAACCTTAAACAAACGACCAAGCTGATAGAGGGTCACATGCAAGCAAAATAGGTTTTGGGTCACCAACCAGACTCTCAGGAATCCATGCAGAAGTGTAATCCCAACGAAGGCACGCCCTGGCTGCTCCATGATGAGCACTGGACCGGTCACATTGCCGCAGCTCTGTAAGCTAATTTCTCGAAATCAAGATGTATGTGTCTGCCATCATAAACGACGGCAGCAAACACAGGAACATGTTTATTTGCATTACGTGCAAAGTACATAACCGACAGAAGAATCTGGCCCAGTACCTGAAGGAAGCACCTTCATAAATCTTCCCGGTATCCCAAAGGAATCGCTTGTTAGATGCAACAGCAAGTAATATTTTACTCCGTAATGAAGATCGCTTCTCGTAAGAATGTTTTCGCCGAGGCGAAATGCCAGAACTGATTCAGATGCCAGATTCAGATGCCTTCGATGCCAGGAGTCAGATCGCGCCTCACCTCGATTCGTTGCTGGTTGGGAGGGGGGAACGTTTTCTACCGTTCGCGGCAGATGGCTCTCCGGACGCATCGTGGCTGTCCGCGTTTGTTGCGATTTTTCCTGCCTCTTCGAATTCGGTATTCGATGCCGTCGCGATTGCAACCTTCTGATGTCGCCTTTCTGTGGTTAGAATGGAGAACAAATGCAGTCTCGATATTCTCCTTGCCTTTTAGCTGAACCTTAATCCTTCATGTTTTCTCGGTGCAGCGCTACGCGATCAAAACTTAACAGCTGCCCACAGCCAAATGCATGGTTCGTTTTCACACGGTTCGCTTTTGCGTTGCATCAATTTAGACGGCTTGAATTCCCTTTTTTTTAAACCAGCTCTGTTTCATTAGTCATCTCTCGTGCCATCGACTTATTATTACACCTGTACATTAAACAGAAGCCCGTTGCTATAGGTATACCAAATCAGGGGAAAAGTAAGACTCAAGCGGTGTTCATGCGTCTGAATGCATCACCAAATGCATCAAAAGCTTCGAATGACCGAAAATGAAAATTGGCATCTTAAAATCGGAATCGGAATCGTCTAATGGGCTCTTGTTCGCACTAGAGTCCCCATCACTTGAAAGAACGCTCAAAATGATGAGATTAATTAAAATGTAGGCCCTTCTGGACCCCGAGAAATGATCGATTGAATGCAGGTAAAGAGTCTCAGTCTCAGTGTGAATGCCCAAAAAGTATCGACCTTGCTTGCCCTCAGTCGACGTTATTTAAGATCGAGTCTGAATGGAATGACGGTTTATCACGATGAATTCGGTTGTACGCTTTTGTCCCTTTCCTTCTCTTTGAAATATTTAGCAAATTCATCCATGATTGATTTGTTGACGAAATCCCTCGACATCCATGAAGCAGTTGATGCAGGCATTTCCCCTAGCCACGTTACGAAAATCGCTCACCAACGTGGATTGCTTTGTATTCCTCCCCACCACAGCCTCGAACGAACGAGCATCACTCCCTCCCGCTTCCCAACCTCCTCCCCTCCCCCCTTCCAAAGATATCATACGTTGGCAACGAACACCGACGAGCGCGCATCCCGTCATCGCAGAGGATGACCCGAACGCGAGGGGACGAGGAGAGAATGCTGCCATGCGTCGGAGCCGAGAGAGGCCTTCGGTGGCCCCGGCGTGCCGTTCATTCAGTCGATGGGGACGATTCCGCATGCATGTCCTCATCTCCCGGTCCCGTCTCTTCGGTTCTCCTCTCGAGCATGTCAGTATGCCGCATGTCATCATTTTCTTCATCGTCTACGCCAATCTTCTATTCTCATGTGAGATGAACTCATCGTTTCTATTCTGCATTTTCCGCACAATTCAACTCCACAGTTAATGAATTCCTGACGGGCGTTTCGGTTTGCATCGAAATTTAATTAAACCCTGCGACACGCTTGAATTACTTTAATCACCTTAGCTTTCCTGCTCGAGACAGAGTCGCCCTA
This sequence comes from Darwinula stevensoni, assembly GCA_905338385.1. Classification (NCBI taxonomy): domain Eukaryota; kingdom Metazoa; phylum Arthropoda; class Ostracoda; order Podocopida; family Darwinulidae; genus Darwinula; species Darwinula stevensoni. The sequence continues at coordinate 1,996 of CAJPEV010003954.1, forward strand.
AATAAATTTAATTCGATATGGGTAGACCATGCCGAGCCGTTCCGGAAATATCATGCAATGCGAAATCGAGCGTGCCGTCTGGCCTGGTTGTCAGCTGGAGATAACGACGGCATGGCCTCCAAATTTCGCGGATGGAAATTTTGCGTCACGAGAGACGCAAAATGGGAAATTTCTCTCGGCTTCTCATTTCCCTTTGCTCCAGCTGCCACGTACTGAGAAGCAAATAAAAAAGGCAATATGTGGAGAATTTTTTTTTTTTGGTTCAATATATTCTCTCGGTTTCATATTTTGGATCCCCATGAAACTCCTAAGGCAAAATCCCTCGGACGTCCACGGGATTCCTCGTTCATTGTCATATCTGAGCCAAAAATACCAAGGATTCCATACAACGTGCCATACATCATCATTCGTATTAAATTCACTTTAACCACCTCCAACTATTTTTTTATCACCAGAAATAATTACATTACCAGCCCCTCTTATGATTCGTAACTAGGCTGCCCTTTGGTACCAAAAAGAATGAAAATCGTATGGGACCCCGCCCCAAAAGTTGTTCTTTTGACAGCACCAGCAAATCAATTGTTATTGATGGCTTTCAGAGCGCAGAGAAAGAGAAAATACTGTCAAGAATGAGAAAAGAGGAAAACATATTTATGATACCAATGGATTCGGGTAGCACAACAAACAGCAAACTCTTCCTTAGCTGGATTCGCTCTACATTTCATCATGTGGAATAATTACCTGGCCACCAATCAACGACGGTAGTGCCGCCTTTGTTCGAGCGTACGTCCCAAAGGCTTTCCAAAGGATCCGAAACGAGCAAGAGTGAGGGTTGCATCGTGTTCGAGGGTTACGAATGAGAATTATGCGAGGCGTTATAGGCGTCGCGATTCATAAAAAAATGCCGATTAAATTTCATTTATCGTGGAATTCTTTTGCGATTACGTTTTTTGGATTATTTTTCCCGCTTTTTTTCCCCCCAGATAATGCCTGTGCAAGCCATTCCGCTGGGTCTCAGTTTAAGTCTTGTTTCTCTGCATTTTGGAGGCATGATCCCACAAAATTCTCTCTCTGTTTCGTACTAAAGTGTTCTGACACGTTTCTTCCGTTTATTGCATCTGACATGAATAATCTATGCCATACGTTCCTCCCCCTCCCCCTCTATCCCCCTCCCCCCCTCTCCCCTCGCCCACCTCATTCAAGCACAAGATCTGCGAGGTCTGGTTACATTTTCAATTTTATGATAATTTATTTTCCATCATAGTAATATCATATACTTTCTTATGTTAATTTTTTGCCAAATTTTCATAATTATTGCTGTTATCATTACCGTCATCAGCATAATCATGGTTAAGCCCGCTATTTCTCATACTAATTCATTTTATACTCTGAAAAACTGTCAATCTGAGATAGATCGCATCCGTTTCCTGGCAACCCTTTTTAATAACACCACTCGGGATCTAATCCCTTTTCATAGCTCAATTGCATATCCTCTTTCCAAGCTCATCCTCCTTATGGATCTTTTACGGTCTATTGCCAGGGAAAAGGGGAAAATTTTTCTGGAACAGGATTTGTTCATCCAACGTGTCCTTTGAAAGGTGCGGCATGGTGCTGCTTGGCATTCTTCACCCGTGCTAAATAGTGTGATTTCCATCTGGCAGCCTTACCCCCTAGTTACATTCCTACATGTTATACATGCTAGATGCCATTCCTTCGTGCTAATGAAGAGGAGGAAGAGAACGCGTCCTTCACACAACCTCCATTTCTCTCCCATCTCTTAGTTCCTTTCATTACCCAGTCGCACAGGGACGGTAGGGAGAGGTAGAGTGCAGTCTCGAGACTGAATTCAGCATTGAGGGCATGAAAGACCTGATGGCAACTGGGTTTTATTATCGAAGGTTCAAGAAACCTCACGCTCCAATGCTTTGAAAAATTTGCAGGGACCATGCATGAGGGAAGGTACGCTTCAATAATAATATTTAAAAAATAGTATAATATGAACATCGTACTCCTCTTAACAAAGAAAGATTCGCGAATCGTGCGAAAGCACGCGATATACGAATTCGGTTGTACAGCATTACATTCTCTGAAACTAGTCCTAGATTAAGCAATGCCTTCCAAAAATGAAACAGAATAAGTTTTTGCTGTGCAAATTTGGAGCCCGTTCCACAGAAACATGCCCGTTACAAGCCACAAGTCTCGGTCGTAGCATCTGCACTTGCAAGGGTCATGCCTTACTACTCAGCCCTTGCAACGGCATTCGCTGGAGAATTCACCCTTGCAACTGTTGAAACTATGCTGGTAACATGGAGCTCGTAACTTGTAAATCATCTGTGGAACAGGCCCCATGTCTTGCATTCGGGAAGGAAACACTTGAATTCTCGCCATCATTAGGGTCACGAGGAACTGCGGCATCTCCATACTGGGCAGAATGGAAATGGTCATTAGTCTTCCGGGATAAAAAATGAACGAAGCGTTCCGGACGATAATGTACTGCGTTTATCTCTCGGACGATGGAATATATTTCCGTATCCGCTCTTAATCCATATTCATGATCTCAATTCGATCACTCTTCGTGTTCTGGGTTCATTACGACTGCGTTACGTTGCACATTGCAAAACAACCGGGGAGAGACCCACTGATTCCCAGAAGGTGATGGAAAATTAGCGGTCGAGTGTGTGCGTTAAAACTCGCCCGACTTCGTGAAGTATCCGAGGCGACGGGCATCGAAGCGTAAGGGGATTAAATTAACAAATAGGGCGTTTATGGAGCCCGAACCTGGTTTCATTATTTTCATGTTCTTAGTTAAACTGAAGCACTAAGCACCGCAAGATAGCGACTTATGCATGCGCAACTGGGGCTATCGAGTTTTCTTTAACGGCTTCTGACATTCAAGCAATCGGCTATAATTGGATGACGTCATAGGCGGGGCTCGAATCCATGGGAAACCTTACGGAGACGGGGCTCTCGATTTCGAAAACGCCCGATGAGTGGCCAAGGATCACGAAAAGCGCGGAGGCAGACGAAAGTCACGAAATTTAAGCTGGTCGCAAAAGAAACCATTAGGAGAGGTCGTAAAAAAAAACAGTGATTATGTCTCTCTTTACCCTCCACCATCCTCACCTCTCAGTGCCAAGTTTGGAATAAGCGCATATATTTGGGCTGGGGGCACACGGAGAAAGTTTTTATATTTTGTCTGTCCTGCAACAAACTCATCTGTGATTTTATTTGATTTCAGTTATCGTCCACCTCCAGAATCAGCGATTAGGACCGTACCGATGTATCGGCAACCACCGATGCTGGCCGCCGGTGTTACACCGTCGGCGCAATCGGCCATCGGCAGGGTTGCAAGCTACCGATGCAGGCGCCCAAAGCAAAACGAAAAAATTGATAACGCGAGCGTGCGAACATGGCTAAGCGTCGGCTAAGCGTCGGCTAAGCGTTGGCTAAGCGTCGGCTCTCGTGTCAAAAGCCATTCCTGCCGGTCTCAACCGGGAAAAAATATCCGTCAGATTATGTTTCAGCCTGAGTGTATGAACCTGCGGAGGAAAATAGCGGTAAAAAACGGGAAGTCATTGCATCTCCTTTCATCTTATGGTTTTGCGCGATATTTGTCGTTAAACGCTCTTGAAATTAGAATGCGATTTCGCGTTTTCTCATTTCACAGGCCACAATCGGCACCGGCACCGGCCGATGGTCATGAGATCAAAATCGTCCACCGGTCAAATGTGGCCATCGGTATAGCCTTAATGTTACCAGTCCGAATTGAAATGAAAATTGGATTTTTCTAAATGTTGATTCCATGCTTCCCAACTATTCCCACTCGTGGATGGCATCTATTTACATCATATCATGTAATGCTAATAGGTAAAACGTCGGTAAACATGGGGTGGATTTTCGAACAGAGCACTATCCGATAATGCAGCTTTATTTCAGAGAAAATGCATGATAAATCCGGTAAATAAAGCTGCATTATCGGATAGCGCTCTGTTCAAAAATCCACCCATAAATATCTCATGCTTTCACGTGCTACAAATACATATGAACGACCGTCTTTCGCTGCCTGGTATCCCTCTTCGAGCATGCCCATCACCAAGGCGCTCCGCGAGGTCGAAGACACCGCGCAGGTGCTCATAGAATGATTTATGCAGGAGAAGGGAGAGACGAGCGTAGATTAACTATGCCTCCTCGCCTCTCCTTCCGCCGGGTCCAAACAGCCTTGCGTCTGGGTCTCGGCTCCCCCCCCCCCCCCCGAGTCCGCCAGACGCGCGTCTGGGTTTCAACGAGTTCCAGACTTACCCGGGTGGCTGCTGCTCTTGTGAGTCTTGGGAGACTCGCTGTGTGCGGTGATTCCAGAGGTGTCGGGACCATGAATATACGGAAAATACGACCAGTGACAAAAAGTCCGCGAAAATTACGTCCTAAGGAGAAAAAAGCACCCTCGTAAACTTTTCATCCAAGTGGTATGAATACGTGCCAAATCCTATGTTTTTATTTTTTTCCGGGTCTGAAGTAAAAATTGGCCCGCACGCAAAAAAGAGGCCCATTAATGCAAAGTACGTTATAATGCCCACACACGAGCTCACACACGTGCCCACTCACATTACATAGGCTTCAGTTCGTGGACGGGTGCCTATTTATGGACGATCTAGCTTAATCTCTCCTCGTGAAAAATTAACTTCGGAAATTCGGCCAGAATGCACCAGAATCAGTCCTATCGAGCCTTCGTGGATATAAATTTCTTCGTAGGTTTTATAGGACTGCAAAAAACGCGAAATCGTCGCCGAATAGAAGCCCGTCCACGAACTGGCGCTTTAAAGCAAGAAAAGTTCCGGCTGAACTTTTCGTGCCTCTTCCCGATGCGATTACGGAGGGCACGGAATGCCACGAACGCTTCGATGGGAATGTGAATAGCTCTCGTGAGAGAGGCCGACAATTCTTTCATCCTTTACCAGGAAATTCTTGCATAATTCAGCGCCACCCCATCCTTTCCGCTGGAGAAAATGAGCTAGAATTTTTGGACGTTTAAAGGATAGGTAGAAGTTTATTTTTTAAAATCTATTTTGCCGCGCTATCTGCTATCTCATGAACTCCAAAGAGTCGTAAATAGCGGCACGCTTTTTTTTTTTGCCTCACCAGGTATTCCGACAAAGTGCGAGAAAAAAGGAAGAGGAAGGGAATCGGGTTTTCAGGCTTTAATCGACTTGGATTTTTGAATCTCGAGTCTTTGAAGCTTGAATTTCCTTATTCGGGCCGAGAATGCATTATTCTTCCATTTCGGATGCGTGAATTTCCTCTCGTCCGTTTCTTCTCCATGGCCGTGCCCTCGTGAGATCCTGAGAATTTGAGGCATTTTCATCGGAAATCGCTTCTTGAGGCATAAATAAGGGGATAACCTTTCCCAATGGACCATTATGCACAGAGAACGTGCCGTGGAAGAGGGAAAGGAAACGGCACGGGCCCGTCCTGGAAAAGGCCAGAGAAGTAAAACACGGCTAATGGCCTCTCAAGTGAAACTTCTGCTCCCTTTCTTCTTCGCGCCGTGTTTGAGGAGGGAGAGCGAAGAGGTTTTGTGTTTGCACGGGAGAATTCTCCCTAAAGATTCCTGGATTCATTTCTGCCCATTCTGTTCCTCGAACACGAACGGCTGATTTTGCACTCGACTATTCTCATTTCGGCCAGTGGCCGAAAAGAGAGTCGTGCTTCTGGGATTTTCTGTCTTTCTAGAAAAAAAACTCTGTTCTCTGTTTTTGGCGCTTCCTTACAGTCCTTCGAGGGAACAATTGAAAATCCTCGAGCGAGTGTGCCATAAAAGTGCCATCGAGCCATAAAAGTGCCTTCGAGCCATAAAAGTGACAGCGTCGGGTTCGTTTCCCAACCCACTTTGTCAATGCTCAGAGAACGTTCGTTTTTAGTCCATAATCATTTCGAAAGAGGGATCGATACGGAGATCGATAGGGACCCCGTCCCGATTCGAATGGACCATCGGCCTTCACCATCTTCGGCGAAGCCCTTTTTTTTGCACGAAAAATCTCGATTTTTCATGCACTGGCGGCCGAGAAGTAAACATCGAAAGGCGGGGGGTTTCCCGGCCCCCCGCCCCCTCCGCCCCCCCTTGCACGCGAGAGTGCCTCTTCCCGGAAACAACGCCATTTTCCCAAAAAGCAAAACAAACAAAGCGTGAGCCAAATGAACACCGGCTCCACCGTTGATCCTCTGACTCCAAACTCCTATTTATAGGGCGAGGCTGCATGCATATCCGCATGACCCTTCCCCGCGAGAGAGCGCGGGGAAGGATCATGCATGCAAATGGAATAATCCGCTCCGGGAAAACTTTGCACTCTCACGGCTAAGATGCGAGCTTCAGCCCTCCAGCTTCATTCTCGGTGAGAATTTTACAAAACTGAATTCGCGGCTCATGACATTCTATCCTTTTCCAGCTAGATATTCTGCGAAGTCTTTTCCACGATTGATACGAAGTCCTGGCAGCATAGCAAATATATCACTAGTACTTCCAAAATTTTTTTTATGAGATCCGTTGCAATGGGATTAAATGGATCAATCACTTTCTCGCTCTACGGTATTTAGCCTTTTTTTTTTCTTCGTATCCAGCCTTTATGGAATGTTATAAAGTTATCGGAGACATATCGAAACGCATCGACCCGAGATGAGGCGAGGTATACTACAAGGTATTTTTACTCTCCGAGACAAGAATATTAAGAGCATTTCCCCGTTTATTTTCCCATCCCCTTATCTTCATTCATCTTGCAGGCATAAATGAATAGACAGATAGCTAGACGGCGTGGAGGAGATGGAGGGACGCTCTGCCAAGTCCGACGTGAATCCGGTCGGTCTACGGGATCCTGTTTCTTCAATCACGCGATTGAATGTTTCTTCAATCACATGATTGAATGTTTCTTCAATCACGTGATTGAATGTTTCTTCAATCACGTGGGATTCGGATCGCGATGTGGAATCTTTGGGTTTGCGGGAATCCGGATCGAATTCGGATACCGGCTCTTCAAATGAGATTCGGATCTCGAAACAGGATTCCGAATCCTAGGTCAGAAGAGAAATTTTCAGAAGACGCAAGGCGAATATTTTTTTAAAGCTTAGGCGTTAAGGATATCAAATAAAATGGTGAAACTCCAAAACATGAAGCTAGACAAGAAGTGAAACATTCTGCCCCTAAGCAAAATCCGAGGAAAATTTTTCCGAGGAGAGCCGAACCGCTAATGGCCGATGTGGCAACTCCACTCCCGTTCTCATTTTTCCCAATGTCCCACCTGTTATGCAGAAAAACGAATGCAGAAAAGAAGGTGTATCATGAGCCACCTTGCGGTCGTGATAAAAAACTACTTAAAAAATTGGGATTTCATTCGAAAATCTTAAAATATGGATTCTTGCTACTTCAAGACCGAGTGGCTTTCCGAGAATCATTCCGTTCGTGTAGACTTTGCGGACCCTATCCATGGAACGTTACGAAAAATAAAATTGAGAGGAACTACGTGGCGGTGAAAAATTAGGACTTCGAGGCTTGAGTGTGAAGATAATGGGAGAGAGGATAAGAAAGTGTCAAGACTCCACGAGACCCTAGCCAATAATTATTTACTTTGTCCAAGACTCACTTCCCCCAATTTCCTGTGTTATTTAGCATTCCCGACTATCGTCGCGGCATGTTCAGGATGGATGAGATATGAGAGGAAGCTGTTTGCGTCGGGATCCCGTGGGAGGCAGGGACTAATCAAGATCATGCAGGCTCCCTATATGAGAATGGAGCGTCCCACACTCATTCCATCTTCGTACATTAGGGCGAATACAGGAGGAGGCAGCTGCAGGCATCGTGAGGGGAAGGGAGAGAAGGGGAAGTTCGAAGGATTCAAATCATCAATCACGAATGGATTCCTCGAATCCATATTTGTCCGTGAAATATGGATACCTCGATTTCATATTTATCTATCGAATCCGTCGAAAGGATTTGATAGCAATGACGTTAAAAATTCAATGCACTCAAGACGCATCTGCGAAACGATGTGCCGAGCAGGAGTGTTACATTCCATATCCATCAAAAATCCATTTGAACGCGTACTTATCGAATGTTGAGCCTTGGTCCGTGCCTCTTCTTCGTCTCCTCCCTTTCCTTCTTTCTTATGTAGATTGACATAAATTGATTCAAACTCTGGCATTAGTTGCAGTTCACCTGAAGCCACTGGAGGAGAGAATGGGATAGGAAAACAAGATAAAGATATATTCGTTTCTCCGGCTTAACGTCGAGAAGTTTCTAAAAATGTCAGCACGACTTCGCTGCTGCTATGGTCTCGGCTCGGTCCCTCGTCGGACCTTTCCGAAGCAGCAGAGGCGAACGAGGAAGACGGCGAATGAGACCGGCGACATGGCGCGCGTCCAGCTGCTGCTCCTGCCAATTGCCCTCGATCGCGTCATGAATCTATCCACTTGCCTTCCCCCGAGACACTTCGCGTTGCCTCGGCTGCAATCATCCAGAAGCCGACCGCTTTTAGCCTCGAACTGGTTGGGCTGGGGGGCTTCCACTCGGGAGTACAAGGTGGAGTTGCCCTCGCACGCTCCCTTTCCCCCTTCCGCCATCGTGCTTGAGGTCGGGCGACGCTCCCTTCGAATTTAAGTCGCCTCCTTTCGATTGAAAGCAGTCCTCGATGGGGTCTGAAAATATTCTGACTCTCCTCGTCGCTGACCTCCGCGGTGAACAGAGAAAAATATATATCCTGCCCCAACCCTTTGAGTACTTATTCACCGCCTCGTACCATACCATAGTTCACGTCGATCAATTAAGACGAGGTGTCGATCGGCCATTTTAATAGACATCGAGGCCCGGGGGAAGAGTCTCCCAAGATCCTTCCTCAAAATCAGTATAGACTCCATCCTTTAGATCACATCTTGACGAAACCAACTAGCGAGAAAGGGAATCTTTCACTTTTTTGAGAAAGTGAAGGGCAGAAGGAGCTCCCAAAGCTTGCAATTACTTAGTTATGTGAAACATGAAAGAGGTAGAAGGAGCGAATATAATTTTTGAATGGCATTTCGTCCTTTCAACCACTGCGAGTTCACGCTATCAATTAAAGGCCGTACGAATTATTTTCGTGTTTCCTCCCTCGACAACTTTAATCCCGACTCCGGTTCCGACACGTAAAACATTGAAATAATCCCTCAGAAGGTTATCATATATACTCAGCAAATCTACGCAATTCGTTCTGCTACGTATGTTTCCGAGATGAAAAAATTTTTAGTAGGGCTGTCACGATAAAAGTTTTCAAAGCATCGAGGCATCGACCCGAACAATCGATAGTGCATCGATGCATCGGGAGGAGAGGGGGTGTCGGAGGATTCAATCTTTTCTCGCCGCGATCGGGCGGAGGTTCCACTTCTATCGTTTCTTGCCTCGATCGAGGCGCGGACCTCCATCCCCATAATCTCACGCTTGTGGTCAGGGGGTGCATGGGGAAGGTAACGAGTTATGAAACCGACCATGCCTCTAACTATCGAAGATGACATCCACTCGTCGATGGATGCATCAGGACAGCCCTGTTTTTTGCTTCTTGCAGTTGAGAATCAGTTGCCAAGCCCGTTCACGTAATTCATTCTAAGGTATGGTATGGTATGGTATGGTATTGTAAATTTATACAAAGCATAAAAACGATATATAAAAAATAAAAATTTAAATTAGAATAACAAAAGAGCTCAAAAATGCAAAAAAAACTATAATGTATATTATTCCGATTGTGGCCTTTACTATAAAGGCAAAATGCCCCAATGCAAATTAAAATGAAAAAAAAATTGCGCCTGCATACAACTGAAAAAGACAGGAACATAGAGGGGGATTAACCAATGTACGTTTCGAAATCAAGGGAGTATAAAAACAGTCCACTTTCGCAGTATGCATCTGACGAGATCGAGCCGAAGACTGAAACAGAAGAGAAAAAAAAAATCTCGATCCTCCCTCCATCCATGTTTTTTCCCCCCTCCCCTTTCATATTGTCAGTCCCAGCATTTCCAGAATTTGATCGTGATAAGAAATTGCTCGCCCGTGCGGGTCACGCCACCTCTTCTTTTTCCTGTCCGGACAGACTGTATTGTATTGTACTCGCCTCAATCCATTTCCCCTTTAAAATATTTTGCCGATTCATCACGATGGTCGAAAAAACTATCGATACCTACAACCATCGATCTATCGGGACGCCCCTAATTTTTAGTGACTTCCGAATGTTTTCGACATCAGTATAGACTAACGTCATCGTTGGGCCCCGTGACGAAATCCGACCGCAGAGATGCGATCGATCGTGCGACCTTCGACCTTCGGACGGCGGGCTGCTCGGATTTCCCCTCGTTAACTCGGCCATTATGTTGTAGGTTTGCTCGCGACGCGCACGGGAGCTGGAGTTACCCCCGATGCGAATCCGGATGATGGACAGGGCTGGGTGCTGACATTGCTCTGGATCGAACCCCAGGCTGCCTGCCTCCGATGGGAACATCCCCTTGCCAATGCATCGGATTCCTTTCTCCTCTACTACCACCCCGTGAACGCGCGGTATGAATCCTCTTCCCCCTCCTCTAACACTCCGGGCCTGCACAAATTAACGCCCATGTCCTCCTTTCAGAGCGATAAAAGAAAATGTTATGTTCCACAGCACAACCAAGTGGCACAGCTTGCGGTTCGATCTCCATCATAATTTTTTTTTCTTCGCATGCCGATCACTTCTGTGGTTTCCTTAGCCCGTAACTAATAGAATGACCAAAAATGAAAAGTACTGTTACCGTGGGGTCTTGGAACCCAAATTCATTCCCGGAATCACTGTGAAACAACAGGCACAAAAGAAGAAAGTTCTTGCTCTGGAAGATACTCCTGGAGTCCAACACAGAGAGCTAGGATAAACTGAGCACGCAGGACAGAAATACACTCGGTTACAACGCTTGCATCAAGATCTTGAAAACGAAGATTGTGTCTGGGTCTGAAGGACCCAGACACAATCGAAACAATCCGAAACGAATATTCGTTTCGGATCAAGAGTAGTTGATGAAGGCCGCATGAAACCCGTTTAGCTTTAAATTAGGATGTACACGTGCTGACGAAAGTGCCAGTCTGAGACTCGTGACAGGAATGGACACGAACGAGGCAATCAAGAAATCAGCTGATTTCATCGTTTCGAATCCTGAGTTGGAGGCAGCTTTAACCTCCCATTCCAGAAGGTTGGAATGGGAGGCGGCACCACGGAACTAAACTACTCACTAGCCATTATCTGTTAAATCTTCGCGTCCTCCTAAATGATGCTAATCGACTTCTATCGCATGGCATTAAAAAGGGACAAGTTGCTGAAATTTTGAACTGCCATAATTTGGATGAATTGAAGCCTGACTGGTGCATCCCGTCATCTCCTCCCAATTTCCTATGTATCAACTTTCAGGGAGTTCCTTGCCGTGGTATCGAAATGAGACACTCCGTACGAATACGGAACTCCCAGATATCATATGGCGAATGGGGGATACTTCCTGTCATCGGAGACCACCCATTTCCCTTTATGTAAGGTTCGTTCGAATGAAACCCGACCACGGTCTGTATCACGAACGCCATCCTCACGTGCTCAGTACACAAAGAGCAGAGTGCGGTTCGGGGACCACTCCCGCATAGTGGCCGCCAGGTAGCAGCGTCATCGCCCTGCAAACCGCAACGGTGGCCATCGGCCGGGTTCCATTTCAACGATTCTTATAAGAATTTTCAGTGAGTTCTGTCTCATTGGATTATAATTCAGGGGACACAGCGTTCGATTTCGGAACGCCCACTCTTTAGATCAATAAAAGAGAATGGGGAACCCCAATCGCCTTCGTGGAAATTTTCGGCGAGTTCTACCTCGTAGCATTCAAGGGAGACACATCGTTCGAATTTCGAACGCCTGGGTATCGAAAGAATAGGGAATAAATTCCATCATCTAAGCCCAGCAGTTTACTCATGCGCCAATTTTCAGTGGTTTCCGTCTTACGGCATTCAGATGAGACTAACCGTTCGAATTTGGAACCCACGAAGATGTATTCAATAGAATGAAAAATCGGTGAAGCCTCCAGACAATCGGAGACCTTGAGCGATGTGGCTTTTCGACTCAAAACACGGGATGCGGATCGTCTCCATTGGACCGACCCGATACCGCAGATCAAGTTTGTAGCTAGATTGGCAATCGGGATTCCGGTCCGGTGCGGGCAATGATTCGAATCGGGCCGACCGAATGGGATTCGAAAAAATCGACCCCATGCAGGAGCGGACACGCGGGCAGAATGGAAACGGGCGAACAAACGTCAGCTAACGATGGTAACGATGGGTTATATGGACACCCCCACTGGTATTTTTAGAGCAATATAACTATATACATAACAATGTCTGGCCGATACGCTGTTGAGAAATTATTTTTGACATCAGCTATCTTCTTCAGGTATACACATATCGATAGAAACAATTTGCGGGGACCGTTGGATCCAATTATTTTATCATTTATTATGGGAAAATAATTGGATTGGGAACCAATCACTTATAGTGATTGCTTATATGGACACCCAGTGTCCATATAACTTGATGATGCATTGCATGCGCCCTACATACAATTAAACATTCCCATGGAATGCTTAATTTTCCCGTATTGTTGGAGATTTATGATAAGAGCTGTCAGGCTCCCTCTAAAATGTTTGCCTCGTTTAATCCAACATTGCATGGGCTGAAGCATGTCGTAACGCAGAAGTGTGACAAGAACATGAATGGACGAATACGAGGAACGACCTGATACGGCGTTTGATGGCAGGTATCGAGTGACGATGGAGGGCGAGGGGCAGATGGCCGAGCTGACGGACTTGATACCGGGCACGGAGTACCTAGTCCTGGTCCGGATCTCTCAGCACGACGGGCCGGGCTCCATTTCCTTCTTCACACCGCACACCGCCAGTCATGAAGCCCTTTGTAACATTGGAATTAAATTTTTTTTTAAACTGTTTACATTAGGGGTTAAAATTCTAAAATAATTTCCCTTCAAAATTAATGATTAATCAAATTAATTATTAAAATTAATCAAGATTAATATGGAATAAGGAAGACATTCTCCTCTCCCACAATCCGCAAAAATTCCTATTTCATTGTTGCATTTAGGCGAAGAATTATGGGAGGAAGGAGGAAAAGTGGAGGTAAGAGGGGAGGAGATCGGGATCGTCATGGTCATTTTCCTGCTTTGGCTTTCCGCTGTTGCCCTCTTCTTCCATCGATGGGGCAAGATCCGGATGCTGGAGCCCTATCAGCCTCAATTCCATCCTCCCGCTGCTCCTGCTCCTCAGGTGACAGCTCGGAGTAATCTGCTGAAGCGATTTTGAGGTTTGGTATGACGGTTTGTCTGGGGAAGAAAGGAGTTTTCGAGTTTCCTTCGTGCCGTCATTCTTTAAATTTTTGTTTAGTTTTATTTGCTCGCTCTTCAAGTGAGGCGAATTATCACTTCCAACTTTCCAATGGATGTGTTCCGAATTGTTGCCGAAATAGACCTACTGAGTCATGTCGTTGGTGCAGGACACCAGAATGAATCGGCAGGCTTCCCATCTCCAGACCGAATACAATACAATTTCGTTGCAAATGAGGATGTGAGGCAAACCGAAATTCACTAGAAATAAATCGCGAAAGAATCGCAGCAGACACCTTCAGAACATCAGTTTTTTTGGGGAGCGTCAATGTATCGCACACTCCAATAATGAAGAAGCATGCTGTGGCTGATGATGTGATCACACTGCAGTTTAATCTTATGAGAATGTCTTTTTGAAAAACAGAAATCCCTAATATCATTTTGCATATTTTCCGTTCCTCCCAGTATTCCCTCAAGTCCGGGATCTACGGGTTTTCATGTGAAACCGAGTTACGAGCAGAAAGGTCTTGGAGATACGCATATCGGATCAGTTCTTGACGCTTCCATTACCTTGATTACCTTGACAGATCCAACATAGGCTTGAAAGGATATTGAGCTTTGTTATACGTATGTCACCAACGGGATTCGTTCTCGCAAGGGCACAATATGAAGCACATTCGAATAATATTATATTCAAGTACATATTCGCTATAATTATGTTACGTTATAAAAATCTATTTCAATTATGTTATAGCATTGCAGTCGATTGCTCCGCCAGCCAGCCTCGTTCCGGTTCAGAAGAGACAACCTAAGAGACGGTTATACCAGGATGCAGAGCTCGAGAATCCCCTCCAGAGCCGCATCTTTCCATCTGGCCCTCTTCCCGCGGGAAGACGCGAGTCGCTGCGACAAAGTGCCACTCGGCGATCGCGACTGCGAGCAAGGTGACGCCGACGCCTCCCAGTCGGCCGCGTCGGAGATCTGCGTCGACAGGGGCCGACTGGTGAAAAGTGCCGCGGACCTTCCCACGTTGGCCTTACACCTCTCTCAGACGCTGCAATGGGAACGAGGGAGGATGAATTCCTTACCGGGACCGTCGAGTTGGGTCCGAGGCTTAAGAGCTCCTTCCGATGTTCGCTTCATCGATGACTCGCAGCCCGAGCTGAGAGTCACTTCCAGCAGCGGAAAGACTCTACAAATCCAAAATACTATCGTCTGAGGTCACAGTGTTGCCTGCTAACGCCACCCCACCCCATCCGTCTCGTGTCATCATGAAGTGATTGTGCCATTTTTATAGAAAAATTATTCGAATAAAACCAGTTAAAATGAAGTTGACCAAGTAGTCAGACTCATCCATGACATTTAGTGGCACGGAAAGGAAGGTAGAAAGAAATTCAATTATATTGATGGCCGACAGAAGGCTACCCGAGGGGAAAACCAAGTTCTCCTTTCCATGCATTTGAATTTTTGTAATTGCGGCGACATGGATTCGTGGAAACTGCCCGCAAATGCAGGAATGAGGATTATGAAAATTTGACATTTACTTTTTCTAAACGCGGAAATTTTGGCATGCCGAGTGTTCAGCAAATGGTGGTAAATCGTGTCTTCGTGCTTCTTCATTCAGAGAATGGAATTGATCAAACGACCAGCAAATGTGGAATGTGCTGAATTCACACAGCTTTCTTTTTTTTCAATTTACAACTATCATTAGAATATAGTTGTGTATGCTCAGTTATGCACCCTAATGGCATACAGTAGCACAGTGGTTCTCAACCGGTGGATCGCGATGGTCTTCCAAGTGGGTCGCGAGAGAATAAGATGAGTTACAAGTGAAAGATAGAGAAATCTTGGGAAGGCAAAGCTCAATCATACCTGTCAAACCGAACTACAAAGCCATATTACAAGAGCTTGACGTTCCAGGAACGATCTACAGAGTGGGCCATAAATATTCATATGGCTGTGCACAATTTGAGAGCTCGTGCGGCAACACTTTTGCTTTTTTGTAGGTACAGTAGTTAAATTTAGGTCCCTTACACAGATCCCGTCATCAGATGGGAGAATTCAAGACTCTAGTAGAAAATATTATCACCAAAGAGAATGAGTGTTTTTCCCCAACGCCCGTGTCTCTTGAGCTGGCGAAGACTCTTCTTGATCTGATGGAAGAGAGGGCAGGACACAAACTTCAGACCGTGAATTTCCCCACGCAAATGGTGCCAGTGTCATCGAGTTGGGTAAATGCGTACTACATACATATATTATGAATAAGAGAGGGCAGGACACAAACTTCAGACCGTGAATTTCCCCACGCAAATGGTGGCAGTGTCATCGAGTTGGGTAAATGCGTACTACATAAATATATTATGAATATGTCAAAATATTGTCGTGCTTTCGGCGCTCCATTCCCAGGATAGTGATTCATTCAATAATTTATTTTCAAAGTGGCAAAAACGTATTAAAAGTATGTGCCCGTCGGATGTGTATCGAGAGCGAACAAACCGATATTTTAATCTGAATAATTACTCCCATTGTTTCTCGTGTGTCTAACTTCAAATCTCTTCATAATCTGCCTTGATGGGTCATATTTGAAAAGTAGGATATGTACTCAGCAATCGAACAAGTACTTCTGCTCCAAGTTTCGAATTTCTTTAGTTATCTCTTTCATTGAATCAGAAAAGTTTCCGAAAAAGCTCCTTATGCTAAAAAAAAAAATATGCCCTCAAGGATTTTACCTAAAAATTAATATTTTTTTACTGAAATCAGTACTCGGAGAACTACGTGCATACCAAGTTTCTGCCTTATCCGTTTGCTCTTTTTGCTGGTGCAAAAATATTTTTGTAAAAACCGACACAGTCAAAAGCTGTGCCCTAGGGGTATGCACCACAAAACTTGAATTTTTTCAGAACTCACCATCACCTCAATTACTGCTGTGGTAAGTTTCACCTCTCTATCTCTGAACAATTCAGTGGACAAACAAAATCATTTGAAAATGTCACCCCCAAAAAATATGCCCCCAGGGCATGTATCCAAAACTTGACATTTTTCCTGAACTCAGTCTCAGTAGGTACGTCCATGTCACGCTTTAGCTTTCCATGTCTATCCGTTGTACTGAAGCAAAGAAAAATATTTGGAAACATCTCCCCCTGAAATTCGTGTCGGAAGTGCATTTACCTCCAAAGTCTGAATGTTTCTGAATTCAGATTCCCAATAGAGTGGCAAAAACGTATTAAAAGTATGTGCCCGTCGGATGTGTATCGAGAGCGAACAAACCGATATTTTAATCTGAATAATTACTCCCATTGTTTCTCGTGTGTCTAACTTCAAATCTCTTCATAATCTGCCTTGATGGGTCATATTTGAAAAGTAGGAGATGTACTCAGCAATCGAACAAGTACTTCTGCTCCAAGTTTCGAATTTCTTTAGTTCTCTCTTTCATTGAATCAGAAAAGTTTCCGGAAAAAGCTCCTTTTGCTAAAAAAAAAATATGCCCTCAAGGATTTTACCTAAAAATTAATATTTTTTTACTGAAATCAGTACTCGGAGAAATATGTGCATACCAAGTTTCAGCCTTATCCATTTGCTCTTTTTGCTGGTGCAAAAATATTTTTGTAAAAACCGACACAGTCAAAAGCTGTGCCCTAGGGGTATGCACCACAAAACTTGAATTTTTTCTGAACTCACCATCACCTCAAATACTGCTGTGGTAAGTTTCTCCTCTCTATCTCTGAACAATTCAGTGGACAAACAAAATCATTTGAAAATGTCACCCCCAAAAAATATGCCCCCAGGGCATGTATCTAAAACTTGACATTTTTCCTGAACTCAGTCTCAGTAGGTACGTCCATGTCACGCTTCTCGAAAGGTACAGATAGGCAACATGACTTCGTTTCTTTTTATAAACCTTTGTAGAGGGGGACTTTAAGCACAGCCTTCACGTAAATGGAGGTTTCAGACTTACAAAGACTTAAGTCTAAGGGTTATCGTACTATGCATGAAGTTTCACCTTTCTATCTCTGGCCTAGGTAGGACTAAAAAAAAATTATTTGAAAACTTCACCCCCCAAAAGTATGCCCCAGGGCATACATCTGAAACTTGACATTTTCCCTGAACTTTGTGTCTCAGTAGGCTCGTCCATGCCAAATTTCAGCTTTCTATGTCTCTTCGTTTGACTGAAGCAAATATACTGGTTGGGCCGATATGTATCACCCCATTTTCTTATGGAATAACTTTTGAACGGTTCAAGGAAAAAAAAATTTCAAATGGGAAAAAAAAATTATTTAGTTCGAATTTTTGTAAGGTAATTCAACAATGGAATATTATGTCTTTGAGGTGCCCTCCATTGGCTGCTTCGCAGAGTCCCATTCTTGTTACGAAATTGACATTTTCTAACGTCTCCGTTGTAGGTTTCTCAATTTCATCTCTGATGCTTTTAAGCTCCTCCAGTGTTGTGGGTTTGTTGACGTACGCTCGCTCCTTCCAAGAACCCTCGCAAGAAAAAAATCAGGAGCACTGAAATCCGATGACAGCGCGGGCCAATAGGCATTGCCAAACCATGAAATCAAACGATTCGGAAACATTTGATTCAGAATCGTCATTGTCTCCCTGGCTCTGTGAGCTGTTGCTCCATCTTGCTGAAACTAAATTTCCTTACGATTTAGATTGAGTCTCCGCAGCTTAGGCTTCAAGAAACTTTCGATCATGATACAATGAATATTCTGAAACAACTGTTTCCAAATCATTTGATTTCGCGGTTTAGCAGTGTCAATTAACCCGCGCGGTAATCAGATTTCAGTGCTCCTGAATTTTTATTGTGGTGGTTCTTGAAAGAGCGAGTGTACGTCAACAAACCCACAATGCTGGAGGAACTTAAAACAGATGAAATCGAGCAGCTTACTTTAGACTTACGAGACTTTAGAAAATGTCGTGCACAATTTCGTAACAAGATTGGGACTCTGCGAAGCGGCCAATGGTGTGGACCTGAAAGACATACTTTTCCATTGTTGAATTACCTTACAAAAATTCGCAAGAAATAATTTTTTTTCCCATTTGAATTTTTTGTTTTCATTGAACAGTTCAAAAGTTATTCCCAAAGGAAATGGGGTGATAAGTATTGGCCAACCCTGTATATCATTGAAAATATCTTCCCCTAAAATTGGTGCCCCCAGGGCATGTACCTCCAATGTCAGATATTTTCTGAATTCTACATCCCAAAAGGTACATGAGTGCCAAGTTTCAGATTTCTAACTTCTCTAGAACATGGTTAGAATTAGCGTCAGTCAGTCACTCAATCAAGATCGTCTATATACGTATATATTAGATACGTACAAACCATGCAGCACTCTCCTGAAGGAGGGGACGACTCAGGTTTTTTGCACTCGAAAAACAAGAGCTTCTCGACTTAAAAAAATTAAATTAGAATTCATGAAATGAAACAATGGAAAATCATCGGGAATATAATTGATGCCGAGACCTTTCTTGAATATTTACTTACTCTAGCTACATATCTCGTTCATGGAGAACCAATGGTGATCATCAGCATCATCTACCGCCGATGTGATTCCACTAAAAGAGCCGCCAAATTAAGTATCCAAGGATTTCCTAACTTGCAGTTATTAGCTACGCAACGGGAACCACTGCGAAGATGCCAATGAAATGAATCGTCCGATTCCATTCCGAAGCGGGCTGCGACCGACTGAGAAGGTCCCACGCATCTCCAATGCGACCGATTGCGACGAGTTGACACGGTCGCAGTGGTCGCAACGCTTCGCAGTCGGTGTGCATGGCCACTTAAATGGGAGTTTCAGCAATTTTTTTATGCAAGCCTCTCGTCAAATGCATCGATATAAGCAAAGGGAAATTTGAGGCACCATTAAAATGCAGAAATGCCTCCAGTTTTAACCAAGATATATCCGAATGACATGCTATCGTTCAGTTAATGTTACTTCTTTTTGTGTCAATTGTTTAATAGATTTGCTTTTTTGAAAAGGTATTATGACTTACACTCTGTATATGGCACTCACAAAAATGGAAAGAGCATATGCACCTCCAGCTATCGTTCAGTTAATGTTACTTCTTTTTGTGTCAATTAATAGATTTGCTTTTTCGAAGAGGTATTATGACTTACACTCTGTATATGGCACTCACAAAAATGGAAATAGCATATGCACCTCCTTCGTCGTAAGTGAGGAAACGTCGGGTAATGATGAATGTCTACAAATGGCATTACCTCTTTATTCCAGATGGGAATAGGGAACTGCTCCATACAGGAGAACAATTCCACTCAGGCGATCGTGGGGCTTAGGAAGCATGAAATTCTTTTCACAGACGCGAAGATATCGCTAACCTCATGAGGTCATTTTGCACTTTGCCAAAACCGAGTTCTATTCTCTCATATATCGATTCGAAGCAAAAAAAAAGCTGGTATCGCATCAATCCAATGGAATTCTGAAATTACACCATTGTCGACAACGCCTGCAAATTGTCGCTATAGAATGGTGATTCTTATTTGCCTAAACCTGCAAAAACAGAGTTCATCTGTCTTAGATATCGATTCGGATCAAGAAAAGGCTGGTGTAGCATAAATCCAATGGAATTCTGACGTTTCACCCTTGTCGCCAAAGGCAATAAAATGTCGCAGTAAAATAAATGACTGAATCGGAGCAAGAATAGGCTAGTATCGCATCAATCCGATGGAATTCTCATCTTTCACCATTGTCGCCCCTGCCAACAAAATCTCGCAGCAAAATACATGATTCTCATTTCATTGCACTTTGCCAAAACCAAGTTCATCTGTCATAGATATCGATTCGGAGCAAGAATCGGCTGGTGTTGCATAAATCCAATGGAATTCTGAAATTACTGAAAATTCTGAAATTAATTAATTATTTTTGTATCAGATATCGATACGGAGCAAGAAACAGGTAGAATCGCTTCTAACGCTTGCAATTCTAATGATCGACCATTGTCGCCAGCGGCTACAAAATGTCGCTAAGGAATGGATTATTCTTATTTGCCTACACTTTACCAGAACCGCCTCTTTCTGTCATAGATATGGATTCAAAGCAAAGCAAGATTTGTGTGCCATAAATCCAATGCAATTCTGACGTTTCACTACAGTCTCCCGCAGGTACACAATGTTGCTATAGATGACTCGATTCAAAGCAAGAAAAGGCTGGTGTCGCATAAATCCGATGGAATTCTCATATTTCACCATTGTCGCCCCTGCCAACAAAATATCGCAATAGAATGGATGATTCTTATTTGCCTACATTTTGCCAGAACCGCCTCTTTCTGTCATAGATATCATTTCAGAGCAAGGCAAGATGTGTGTGCCATAAATCCAATGGAATTTTGACGTTTCACCATTGTCGCCAAAGGCAACAAAATATCGCAATAGAATGGATGATTCCTATTTGCCTAAACTTGCCACAGAGTTCATCTGTCTCAGATATCGATTCAGAGCAAGAAAAAAGCGGTGTCGCATGAATCCAATGAATGGAATTTTGAAATTACACCAATGTCGACACCGCCTGCAAATTGTCGTTATAGAATGGATGATTCTCATTTGCCTACACTTTGCCAGACCCGCCTCTTTCTGTTTCTTATATCGATACGGAGCAAGAAACGGCTAGAATCGCTTCTAAGGTGTAGATTTCTAATGTTCGACCCTTGTCGCCAGCGGCAACACAATTTCGCTATGAATGACTCTTATTTGCATACACTTGGCCAAAACCGCCTTCTTCTGTCTCAGATATTGCTTGAGAGCAAGAAAAGGCTGGTGTCGCATCAATCCAATGGAATTCTCATCTTTCACCCTAGTCGCCCCTGCCAACCAAATTTCGCTATAGAATGGATGATTATTTGTCTACACTTTCCCAGAACCGCCTCTTTCTGTCATAGATATCGCTTCAGAGCAAAGCAAGATTTGTGTGCCATAAATCCAATGGAATTTTGACGTTTCACCCTTGTCGCCAAAGGCAACAAAATGTCGCAGCAAAATAAATGATTCTCATTTCATTGCACTTTGGAATAAAGAGGTAGACCGGAAGAGTTTTGGTCGAAGTATCTATACTTACCCTAGTAGCACATAACATTGAATCAACATCGAATCAACATTGGCTCAACGTCCGGATGTTGAATCAACGTTGAATCAATGTTGCTTCAATGTTATGTGCTACTAGGGTAATTATGATTGTGAAAATTACCGAAAAAAGCAAGAATGTGAATTAATGGTACTACCTTTTAAATCACGTCAGGATTTATATTCATTTCAATTCATTCTTAGAAGGGTGTACGAAAAAAGCGCGGGAGGGCATGTAAATGTCTGAATGCGAAAAATTGCATCATTACTTCCATACAAATGAGTAAATGGCAGTTTAAACAGTGTTCATGACACAGTGAGTGCATGTGCAGTATCATCAACCGTAGTATGGAGATCTAAACAAACAACTCTAATTTTTTTACACTTTTTAAATATATATTTGGTATATTTTGTTGAATCCTCTTCTAATAATTTCTTAAACTTGTTTTAATGGTCACGAGAAAAAACTTCGCAACAGACCGTCAGTTGCGAAGTTTTTTCTCGTGACCACAAAACCAAATTGCTGAAGAACGAATAAAACTTGCAACCTGGATGGAGGACTTTGAGCGTCCGATCAGAGTTAAGGCTGATGCAGACTGACTGCGAAATGCTGCGGTAAAGCCGCACTGCGACCGTCTGCGAAGTTAATGAATAAAGTTGATGAATAAAGCTGCGACCGTCTGCGAAGCATCTTCAACACTGGTCGCAGAGCTCCCAAGCCTAATCAAATATGGCTGTGCACAATTTGAGAGATCGTGCAGCAACACTTTTGCTTTTTTGTAGGTACGGTAGTTAAATTTAGGTCCCTTACACAGGTCCCGTCATCAGATGGGAGAATTCGAGACTAGATTGGAAAATATTATCACCGAAGACAGAGTGTTTTTCTCCAGCGTCTGTGAGAATGTCTCTTGAGCTGTCGAAGACTCTTCTTGATCTGATGGAAGAGAGGGCAGGACACAAACTTCAGACCGTGAATTTCCCCACGCAAATGGTGGCAGTGTCATCGAGTTGGGTAAATGCGTACTACATACATATATTATGAATATGTCAAACTATTGTCGTGCTTTCGCCGCTCCATTCCCAGGATAGTGATTCATTCAATAATTTATATTCAAAGTGGCAAAAACGTATTAAAAGTATGTGCCTCAAGGATTTAACCTAAAAATTTACATTTTCTTTTTACTGAAATCAGTACTCGGGGAATTCCGTGCATACCAAGTTACAGCCATATCCGTTTGCTATTTTTGCTGTTGCAATATATTTTGGTAAAAACCGACACAACCAAAAGCTGTGCCCTTGGGGTATGCACCACAAAACTTGAAAATTTTCTGAACTCACCATCACCTCAATTATTGTTGTGGCAAGTTTCACCTTTCTATCTCTGTACAATTCAGCCGACAAAAAAAATTATTTGAAAATGACAACCCCAAAAATTATGCCGCCAGGGCATGTATCCAAAACTTGACATTTTTCCGGAACTCAGAGTCTCAGTAGGTACGTCTATGTCACGCTTCAGCTTTCCATGTCTATCCGTTGTACTGAAGCAAAGAAAAATATTTGGAAACATCTCCCCCTGAAATTCGTGCCCGAAGTGCATTTACCTCCAAAGTCAGAAATTTTCTGAATTAAAATTCCCAATAGGTACTTGTGCATCAAGTTTCACCTTTTTATCTCTGGCCTCGATAGACCAGTTTTCAAATAAAAAATTATTTGAAAACTTCACCCCCCAAAAGCATGCCAATATGGCATACATCTGAAACTTGACATTTTCCCTAAACCTTGTGTCTCAGTAGGCACGTCCATGCCAAATTTCAGCTTTCCATATCTCTCCGTTTGGCTGAAGCAAATATATATCATTGAAAATAACTTGCCCTAAAATTGGTGCCCCCAGGGCATGTACCTCCAATGTCAGCTTTTTTCTGAACTCTGCACCCCAAAAGGTACATGTGTGCCTAGTTTCAGGTTTCTAACTTCTCTAGAACGTGGTTAGAATAGGCGTCAGTCAGTCACTAGTCACGATCGTCTATAGACGTACAGGGTCACCGGAAAGTTCGGAGACTTGTAAAATTTTTAAATTTTTTTCAAGTGTGAGGCTTCATTTCTTCAACGAGTCTAGCTCTAGGCTTACTCTTTTTGCATCGCAAATATGACTCATCCCGGTGCAGATATGGCATCGAAACTAAGCCGAGAAGCTGTGATTTACATGTTTCAGCAACGTCATTCAACTGCAAAGATCATCAAGGAGCTGAAACTGCCACGATCCACTGTGCACAAAGCCATTGCCCGCTACAAGGAATTTGGTACAACTCAGGATCGACCCAGAAGTGGTCGTCCCAGTGTCTTTAAGGATCCTGCTCTTCGAAACCGTGTCAAGCAGCTTCTTGATCGAAACCCGGAACGGAAGAGCCGAAGTCTTGCAAAGCACTTGAAGATCAAGCGCGAAACTCTGCGCTCCTATCCTAGAAAGAAGTTGGGGATTTTCCTTTTCAAAAAAAGAGTAGTTCAGGTGCTTACGAAGAAGAGCAAGGAATTGCGGAAGCAAAAATCATGGAAACTACTGGCGAGATTTAAGCGAAACTCACACCGTCGGATCGTGTTCTCAGATGAAAAAGTTTTTACAGTTCAGCAAGCGTTTAATCCCCAAAATGATCGTGCCTGGGCCAGAAAATGGTCCAGAGTCTTGTCAGAATCTCGGTTTGTGCAAAGAATGCAAAAAACCCCAGTCTGTCATGGTCTGGGGTGGCAT
>CAJPEV010003955.1:0-26194 GCA_905338385.1 Darwinula stevensoni
ACATGGCAATGGCTAAAAACGCATACTGTGCCATGCTTTGAAAGTGATCATTGTCAGAACCTGTTAACGGGAAAAACATCGTGGCGATGCTCATCAAGTCTGAGGCTCGTTTATCGGGTTCTTTGCGTACGTATGATAAAGGGTTCCAGCGATGGCTTTGATTGGTATCTGAAAACGGATTAAAGTAAATAATCGTTTGATTCATGGGGCTTTTGCGGTAGCCACTGGTGAGTTTGTAGTTTTCTCCTTTAATATCAAGCACAACTATCGATTCATGATACACAAGCAAGTTGGGGATAACTATCCCCACACCCTTGCCTGAGCGGGTGGGAGCGGCTAAGATGAGAAATTCGTTGCTGTTATGAAAGATAAATTCATCATTCATACGCCCAATCACCACCGCTCTTGGACCGTCTTTGGTCAACTTAGCTTCATGGATATCACGAGTTGTTGCAAACCTTGCGCTGCCATGGGTTTGTGCTTCTGGGCTTTGGCGAGCAAGTTTAATGAGCAAAGCAAAAGTTGCCAGCAGAGGGATGCCAAAAGAGAGGAGGGTTGAGATGAGTAATTTATTGAATAATTGTGGGTTTTTGCCAATGTTAAACCAATAAGCAAATACTGCGTTGGAAAACCCCCAAGAAGGTGCTTTGCCATGGAAAAGTTGCATCAGCACGGGAGTTAGCCACGTGCCGATCACCAGTGTGACGATAAGACCAAAAAGAAAAACCCATTTGAGGGTTTGGGATTGTTCAGACATAATAAGTTTGATCTTTCGTTATTCTCTTTTTGGCTTCAATCGTGTATTGGTCACACCTGATCTTTTAGGACGAACAACGCCTCGCTCTTCGTTTTGTATTCACGATGAATGTCGACATGGCGTATTCGTCACACAAAAGCAATAAAATAAGTTATTGATTTTTATCTCAATGAGCTTCATGTTTTTTTGCAGTATTATGCAGTAGCTTGCGCATGATCAGCTTCTAAATAACGGTGTGCGTCAAGTGCAGCCATACATCCCGTACCTGCGCTAGTGACAGCTTGACGATAGACGTGATCTTGTACATCGCCAGCGGCAAAAACACCAGGAATACTTGTCATGGTGGCATCTCCACCATCACCGCCTTTGGTGACAAGATAGCCATTTTTCATGAGTAATTGATCCGTAAAAAGTTCTGTGTTGGGTTGATGACCAATCGCTATAAACACACCATCAACGGTGACTTCTTGTGTCGAACCATCGTTGACATTTTTGAGGCGCACACCCGTTACGCCCATTTTGTCACCTAAAACCTCATCTAACGTATTGAATAATTTGAGTTCAACTTTTCCTTCTGCCACTTTTTTCATCAGGCGGTTGACCAAAATATTTTCAGCTTTAAAGGTGTCACGACGGTGTATTAAGGTGACTTTAGAGGCTAAATTGGTCAAATAAAGAGCTTCTTCAACGGCCGTGTTACCGCCACCAACCACGGCTACGGGTTTGTTACGATAAAAAGCGCCATCGCAGGTTGCACAGGCGGAAACCCCACGCCCCGCAAAAGCCTCTTCAGAAGCAAGTCCCAAGTATTTAGCGGAAGCACCTGTAGCAATAATCAGCGCATCACATGTGTATTGGTCACTATCGCCCACTAAAAGAAACGGTTTCTCAGTGAGTTTGGCCGTATGAATGTGATCGAAAATAATTTCTGCACCAGATTCAGTCGCATGCTGTAAAAATCTTTCCATGAGATCAGGACCCGTAAGATGCCCTGGGTCTGCAGGCCAGTTCTCGATTTCATTGGTTGTCATCAGTTGTCCACCTTGTGCGATGCCTGTAATAATGGTGGGTTTTAAGCCTGCACGGGCTGCGTAAATACTAGCGGTATAACCTGCAGGACCTGAACCTAAAATTAACAAAGGAATGTGTTTAGCCATGATGTTGTAAAATAAGAATAAAGTTGTTTGAAGTTGGAATTGCTTGGAGTGCGATGGGATTTCGTTGCTGAAAACTGTGCGGTAGTTTTTAAGCGCATTTCGGTCGAAAAAAGTTTTTATATCAAAACACGAACATTGATGCGGCGCAATCCAGTAAAATACCTTCCTATTATAGAATATCCTTAGTCTTGTCGCTTACTATTATTGATTTATGGCACGAAGCTCAAAAAATACTTCTCATCAAGCATCGGTTGTTAAGGGGCGTGGTAATGCCGCTCCTGCTTCGTCTGCAACACCTCACGCTGCTGCTATGACACCGATACACTCTATTCGTAAAACCCTATCAGCACGCGTGATGGCTCTGCTCGCAGGAGAAAAAAAGAATTTAATCTTTCAAATGATGGCTTTTGTGACATTGTTGATGGCTTTATTATCCTTTTCAAGGCTCGATCCGAGTTGGTCAGTTGCCAGTGAGCAAGCTACCATACACAATTGGTTAGGCATGTTTGGAGCTTTTGTGGCGGATGTTTTGTATTATGTCATTGGGCTATCAGCGTGGTGGATTGTGATTGCACTTGGATACCATTTGTGTCGCTATTTTTTTAATCAATATCGATTAAAAAGATTGGCCAAATCGGCGCAATACGAGTATGCAGCGCAAAAATCCGAGCAAACACTGCCGATATATTGGTCTGCTGTTATTTTTGTTTTATTGTTGCTTGCATCAGGTGGGTTGGAGGCATTACGTTTTCACTCGTCTGATGCTTGGTTACCGACAGGCGCAGGTGGTGCAATTGGGCAGTGGTTGGGAAGTTTTATGCAGCAATTATTTGGCTTTACCATTGCTTCTTTGTTATTGTTGTGCGCTTTGTTGGCTTTGATGGCTGCCTTTTTTGGTTTTTCTTGGCTGCATGTTTGTGAGTCGATCGGGTGTTTTTTTGAGAACATCGTGCAGAGTTTTCGTCATAAACAAGCTGTTCAAGAAGATAGAAAAGTTGGTGAAATCGTTGAAAAGGCAAGAGAAGAAAAAGTTAACGAGTATAAAGCGCGTTATGAAGACCATCAACCTGTACAAATTATTCGAAACGTTAAACCTGTCAAAATTCATGAACGGGTCGAAGTTGAAAAACAACAAGTCTTGTTCCGTGACGAGAGTCGTCCTGAGTTGCCGCCAATTAGCTTATTAGACCCTCCTGAACCACCGATGGAAACGGTATCTGAAGAGTCCATGGCTTTTACCTCAAAACTGATTGAGAAAAAATTGGCTGATTACAATATTGATGTGCAAGTGGTGTCTGCCTACCCAGGCCCTGTTGTGACGCGTTACGAAATTGAGCCAGCTTCAGGGATTCGTGGTAGCCAAATTGTTAATTTATCGAAAGATTTAGCTAGAGCCTTGTCGGTTTCTTCGATTCGAGTGGTGGAGACGATCCCAGGGAAAAACTTAATGGCACTCGAGCTACCCAATCCAGTTCGTCAAATGGTGCGCCTGTCAGAGATTATTGGCTCTGAAGTCTACAACGATAGTACAGCACCCTTAACCATTGCCTTAGGGAAGGATATAGCAGGGGTGCCCATTATTTCAGATTTGGCCAAAATGCCACATTGTTTGGTCGCAGGTACCACAGGTTCAGGGAAATCGGTCGGTATTAATGCAACGATTTTATCGCTGGTTTATAAATCCAGCCCAGATGAAGTGAAGTTAATTTTAGTGGATCCTAAAATGCTTGAATTGTCCGTATACGAAGGGATTCCTCACTTGATTTGTCCCGTGGTAACCGACATGAATCAGGCGGCCAATGCGCTGAATTGGGCGGTTAAGGAAATGGAACGGCGCAACTTACTCATGAGTAAAATGGGTGTGCGTAATCTTGCAGGCTTGAACAAAAAAATTGATGAGGCCATTGCCAAGGAAGAACCTCTTTTAAACCCACTTTCTTTGACACCTGATGCGCCAGAACCGCTAAAAAAACAACCTTATATTGTTGTGATTATTGATGAATTGGCTGATTTAATCATGGTGGTCGGTAAAAAAGTGGAAGAACCCATTGCGAGGATTGCACAAAAAGCACGCGCTGCGGGTATCCACATGATTTTAGCGACGCAACGCCCTTCAGTTGATGTGATTACAGGATTGATTAAAGCTAATGTCCCAACCCGTATTGCTTTTCAGGTAAGTTCCAAAATTGATTCTCGTACTATCTTAGATCAGCAAGGGGCGGAAAGTTTGCTGGGCATGGGCGATATGTTATTTTTGCCTCCAGGTACGGGTGTACCCCTACGTGTGCATGGTGCATTTGTTTCTGATGACGAGGTTCATCGTGTAGCCGAAGAGTTGCGCAAGCATGGTTCGGCAAATTATCTCGATGAAATTCTCACAGGGGGTGAGAAAGAAGACGGGGATTTTGAGGTCGGTGAGGGGGGAAGCCAAGGCGAGGCAGATCCGATGTATGATAAAGCCGTGCAAGTGGTCCTTAAAACAGGAAGAGCCAGTATTTCTCGAGTGCAACGTGAGTTAGGGATTGGTTTTAATCGTGCTGCAAAGCTCTTAGAAGCTATGGAGCAAGCTGGCTTGGTTTCGTCGATGGCGCGCAATGGTTCCCGAGAAATTTTGGTATCACGCTCGGTGGCTGATGATGACTTTTAAAAAGATCGATAGACCATTGAGAGCTAGCGTTGTATAATCGAGGCGATTTTGCTGGTGGTAAACATGTGTTTTCCTACTCATGCAACAATTATTTTTAATCTGACGGAGTCCATATGACAACCAATACGAATGATTTTCAACCATTAAGAGAGCAACTCGAAACTAAACGTGATGAATTAAAAAACGAAATTGCTGCTCAATTGGGAGGTAAATCACATGTGACCAATGAAGAGAGAACCGTTGGGGATGATGGTGTTACCAATACAGAACAAATGATTGAAATTTCCAGCATGGAGCATAAAGAAGCCGAACTCGAACAAGTCTTGTTTGCTTTGTTGCAGATGGATGAAGGTCAATATGGCTGTTGCACCATGTGCGGAGCGGATATTGCTATGCCACGTTTACAGGCTTTTCCTATGGCAACTCGTTGTATAACTTGCCAAACGGCCGCGGAAAAAGAGGCCGGCGCTATGGGGCAAATTCATCGAGCATCGATGTAATTCTATTTAGATATCAACCGTGTATTTTGTCACGCTTCCTCGTCTTGCAATAGCAAATAGCAAATAGCAAAACCTGTGTTGTCGTTTCACCTTTGCGATGGATGTCGAATTCGAATAACAGACTGAGCCGATAAGTGGTATGTTGATTTTGTGAAAGATCATGAGCGGTGGACGGTGTCAAGACTTGAAACATTGACTCCGTTTGTGTTTCGTATTTACACTAAAAACCAACAGCTAAGTTATTTTTTTCATCAATTTATGATATAATCACCGATTCTTTGGATGACCGAGTTTGATTATCTGTGAATGCAGTGCTAACTTGATGATTATCTTTATATTTTATTTTGGAATATTTTTTAGGGATTAGAGGTTTTTTATGGCAGTTCAACAAAATAAAAAGACACCTTCAAAACGTGGTATGCATCGTGCGCATGACTTTTTAAGCAAACCACCTTTAGCGGTTGAAGGCACATCTGGTGAAACACATTTGCGTCATCATATTTCACCTAATGGCTACTATCGTGGTCGTAAGGTCGTCGAAAAAAATTAATCGATATTAATTGTTTTTTGCTAAGTTATTGAATTTATGTTTGACTAAATTCAATTGCAATTTATTAATATCTGTCAGAGCGGTTATTTTATCATTTAGGCAATAGGCTTAGAGGGTGAAATGACCGCTTTTACAATAGAAAAAGAAAAATAACATCATGCGTAAAGTTCGTGTTTCAATCGATTGCATGGGTGGGGATGTTGGTGTATCGGTGACGGTGCCAGCTGCCCTAGATTTTTTAAAACATTGCCCCAATGCGAGTGTTGTACTCGTTGGTGATGAGGCTGAAATTATCAGCCAACTCAAAAAAGCCAAAAAAGACCCGAGCCATTTCCAAATTGTTCATACTCAAGAAGTTGTGACCATGGACGATAAAATCGATGTTGCCTTGCGAAAAAAACGTGGTTCATCCATGCATGTTGCTATCGAACAAGTTAGGGATGGTCATGCCGATGTTTGTGTATCGGCTGGCAATACTGGCGCCTTAATGGCCGTGTCACGTTATATTCTCAAAACGCATGGTGAAATCGACCGTCCTGCGATCTCAACTTTTTTCCCCAATAGCAAAGGTGGCGAAACCGCTGTCTTAGATTTAGGAGCCAATGTCGATTGCACACCTGAGCATTTGTTGCAATTTGCTCAAATGGGGTATGCTTTTGTACGCGCCATGGGGCGGTGTGACGATCCTAAAATTGGTTTGCTCAATATTGGCGAAGAGATGATTAAAGGCAATGAGGTTATCAAAGCGACTGGCGAATTATTGCGCAATAGTGGCTTGAACTTTTACGGCAATGTTGAAGGCAATGATATCTATGAAGGTGTTGTTGATGTGGTAGTTTGCGACGGATTTGTCGGTAATATCGTGTTAAAATCGAATGAAGGTTTGGCCAAAATGATAGGCGGGATCATTAAAGAAGAATTTAATAAACACTGGTTTAACAAAGTCTTGTTGCTGTTTGCAGCACCTGTTTTATTGGGCGTTAAAAAACGTTTGGATCCTCGTACTCACGCGGGGGCTGCTTTATTAGGGTTGCGTGGACTGGTCGTAAAAAGTCATGGATCATCAGATGCTTATGCCTACCGCCACGCGCTTGAGCGAGCTCATTCTTTAGTGGAAAATGGTTTATCTGAACAACTTTATCATGCGTTACATTTAAAATCAGAGCAGGCGGTAGAAACACCAGTACCTCTTCTCAAATAAATTTCGTCATTTTAATTCATCTATTCTTTTCAATTAATTCACTATGAAAACATTTGCTTTTGTTTTCCCAGGGCAAGGATCACAAGCTTGTGGGATGTTAGATGCGTTTGCCAACGATGCTGCTGTTAAAAAGGTAGTTGACCAAGCCAGTGAGGTGTTGGGCATGGATGTTGCCCATTTGATCGCGACAGGACCAGTTGAGCTACTCAATCAAACCGTCAATACCCAACCCTTGATGTTAACAGCAGGTTATGCCATGTATCAGGCTTGGTTAGCTTCAGGTGGTGAAAAACCTCATTGGGTAGCTGGGCATAGTTTAGGCGAATATACGGCATTGGTTGCTTCTCAAGTAATTGATTTTAAAGATGCTATTAAACTCGTTAAGTTTCGCGCTGAAGCGATGCAAACGGCTGTGCCTCAAGGAGTTGGTGCTATGGCTGCAATTTTAGGTTTATCCGATGATGCGGTCTTGGAAGTTTGCCAAATGGCTAGCGCACAAACAGGTAAGATTGTCGAGGCTGTCAATTTTAATGCACCAGCACAAGTCGTTATAGCTGGACACAAAGAAGCGATTGATTGCGCTTGCCTTCTAGCGAAGGAAAAAGGCGCAAAACGTGCTTTGCCCTTGGCTGTATCAGGCCCTTTTCATTCGTCATTGTTGCAACCAGCTTCTGATCAACTAAGAACTTACCTTGATTCAGTTCCTTTCAAAGCCCCACAAATTCCCCTCATCAATAATGTTGATGTGGCCGTCTTAAACGATCCTGCTCAGATCAAAGATGCCTTGGTCAGGCAAGCCAGTAGCCCAGTACGATGGGTGGAGTCCATACAAGCTTTAAAATCGCAAGGTGCTCAAGTGATCATTGAGTGTGGACCTGGTAAAGTTTTGACAGGTCTTGTAAAGCGTATAGACCCTGACATTACAACGACCGCTATTGTTGACCCAGATAGCTTGGTGCAAGCAAAAACATTATTGGTATAACTTTGAATATCAATAGATTATTGTTAATCACTCGAAATCTAAAGCGACCAAGTATTTTAACTTTCAAGTTTGGAGAGATATTCCCATGATTGACCTAACAGGAAAAATTGCCCTCGTTACAGGAGCTTCACGCGGTATTGGTGCTGCAATTGCTCACCATTTAGCTCATTTGGGAGCAACCGTTTATGGAACAGCGACCACGCCGGCTGGGGCTGAAAAAATTACACAACAGTTATCGAGCAAGCAGGGGACTGGCGTGATATTGGATGTGACCGATACAACACAAGTGCAAGTGATGATTGATGAAATTATCCGTCAAAAGGGGAAATTAGACATCGTTGTTAATAATGCAGGGATTACCAAAGACCAATTAACCTTGCGTATGAAAGAAGATGACTGGAACGCTGTTATCCAAACCAATTTGTCAGCGGTGTTTCAAGTGAGTAAAGCGGCCATTAAAGTGATGATGAAGCAGCGTTATGGTCGCATTGTGAGTATTACTTCGATCGTGGGGGCAGCAGGTAACCCAGGACAAGCCAATTATGCTGCAGCTAAAGCGGGTGTTGCAGGCATGACTAGAGCGCTAGCACAAGAAGTCGCAAGCCGAGGGATTACCATTAACTGCGTCGCACCAGGCTTTATTCAAACCGATATGACCCAAGCTTTGTCACCAGAACAAGCGCAAACTTTGCAAAATAAAATTCCTTTAGGTGTTTTGGGAACGCCTGAGGATGTGGCCTATGCCGTGGCTTTTTTGGTAAGTGACCAAGCAAAATACATTACAGGTGAACAATTGCACGTCAATGGTGGACTTTATATGAGTTAATTCAATAAGTTATAATGATTGCCGTTCGTGGCTTGAGCTGCGGCAGTGTCTTTGCAGTTAATTTATTGTTTATTTTATCAATTTTTACTAACTAGCAAGAAATTGTTAGAAATTGATCTAAAATTCCTGCATAAGCCTCAAGATAGTGTAGAATACGACTCAGAAAGTTGCTTAATCGCATTGAACCTTAGATAGGTGAAGAAATGGGATTGGCTAATTTTCAGTAATTTTGCTCACTTCGGAACTAAAGCTGATAGAATTCGAGGTGGTTTTTTAGATAACTTCCTAGGAGGGCTCGATGGAAAATATTGAACAGCGCGTGAAACAAATCATTTCTCAACAATTAGGCAAAGATTTAGCTGAAGTGAAAAACGAAGCATCTTTTGTTAATGATTTGGGTGCTGATTCGCTAGATACCGTTGAATTGGTCATGGCTTTAGAAGATGAGTTTGGTATTGAAATTCCAGACGAGGAAGCAGAAAAAGTGACGACGGTTCAATCGGCTATTGACTATGTGACCAATAATGCAAAAGCGTAGTTGAGATTTTCTAAAGCATTTTTCGGCTTGTTGAAAAACAGGCCGTTTTACTTTTAAACTTGCCATGGGTGATCGAGCATGATCGATTTGGTAATACCAATGGATTATCAACGTATTACACGAGATGACGGCAAGGACATTACGATAGGGGGTTGGCATCTTACATGGTCGTACCTATTGTGACTTAAAATGATTTCATCTAACAATATTCACAATCGATACATTTTAATTGATGGATGTTGTTGTATTGATGCGGTTAATTTAAGTGGTTAAGCTTAGCACGGGTGGTTGATGCGTATTGAAGCCCATCTTGAATACCGTCAGGATGCCCCAAAATCATAACAAAGATCAAGTTTTCTGCTTGCTTGTCTTGAGCACAAGAATTATAGGAGTTGATATGCAACGTCGTCGTGTAGTGGTTACGGGTTTAGGCATTGTTTGCCCCGTGGGAAATACGGTTCAAACTACGTGGGAAGCCTTGTTAGCTGGTGTTTCAGGAATTGATACCATCACGCATTTTAACCCCGAAAATTTTTCCGTAAAAATCGCAGGAGAAGTTAAAGGTTTTAATGTGGAAAATTATATGTCGGCAAAAGAAGCAAGACATATGTCTCCTTTTATCCATTATGGAATGGCAGCGGGTATGGATGCTGTTAAAGACTCAGGTATCATGGAGATGACAGGCCTAGACTTTGAGCGTGTTGGCGTTCTTATTGGCTCAGGGATTGGTGGTTTATCAACCATTGAAGACAATCACAGCGAATATCTCAACAAAGGCCCTAGAAGAATTAGCCCATTTATGATTCCGCAAACGGTTGTGAATATGACTTCAGGTCATTTATCAATTTTATACGGTTTTAAAGGACCTAATCTTGCTATATCAACAGCTTGTACAACTGGGACACATTCGATTGGTGAGTCGTTTCGCATGATTCAATATGGTGAAGCTGATGTGATGGTTGCAGGTGGTAGTGAGGGTGCGGTGTCGCCTTTAGGAATTGGTGGGTTTGCAAGCATGAAAGCACTTTCGACGCGCAATGATGATCCTAAAACTGCTTCGCGGCCTTGGGATGTAGGTCGGGATGGTTTTGTGATGGGCGAAGGTGGTGGTGTTCTAGTGTTGGAAGAATACGAACATGCCAAGCGTCGTGGTGCAAAGATCTATGCCGAACTGATCGGTTACGGTCGTTCTGCTGATGCCAATCATATGACAGCTCCTTGTGCCGATGGTGATGGAGCGCGCCGAGCCATGGATCTTGCCATCAAAGATGCCAAGATTGCACCTGAACAAGTTCAATATATTAACGCACATGGTACTTCAACACCTCTAGGCGACGTGGCTGAAGTGGTCGCCATTAAACGCTCTTTTGGTGAACAAGCCAAAAAATTGGTGGTTAACTCGACAAAATCCATGATAGGTCACCTGTTGGGAGCAGCAGGTGGGGTGGAAGCAGTTTTTTCGGTTTTGGCCATTCATGATCAAAAATCTCCCCCAACCATCAATATCTTTGAACAAGACCCAGCGTGCGATTTAGACTTTTGTGCTGGGTCAGCAAGAGATTTGACCATTGAACACGCTATGTCAAATTCTTTTGGATTTGGTGGGACAAATGGAACGCTGATTTTTAAGAAAATTAATTAATATTCAAAAAGATAAATGCCATGAAGTGTGACTTTGTGGCATTTTTTGTGCGCAAAATGGAGCCATGATACGTTATTCCAATTTGACGCAACCGTGAATGTGAAACGATAATGAAGATATTGCTATTGCAAGACAAAAAGGCGTGACAAAATACAGGTTGATGTCGGATTGGCATTAAAAATGGGAATGATTTGCGGTAGGACTTGAAAACTATACTTCTAACCCAAAATGTCTAAAAAGATCAATTGATATGAGGTAAATGATGTTGAAAAATATCCGTAAAAAAGAGTTTTGGTTCGGTTTGATGTTTGGCGGTTTGGCTATTGCTGGTGCTTCGAGCATTATTGCCATCGCCCAAAACGATACACCAACAACTGTTGCTCCTGCTAAGCCAAGTGCATTGACCGCTCCCGTGACGATGGGGCGAGCTGGATTGCCTGATTTTGCTGATTTAGTCGACAAAGTTGGTCCTTCTGTGGTGAATATCCGAACTAAAGAGTTGGTTGCACAGCAGCAATACGGTGGTTTTCCTGAAGGTTTTGGCGGGTTTGGCGGTGGAGGAATGACCGATCCATTTGATATTTTTGGACAAATTTTTGGTATGCCCATGCCAAGACAACAAGACCCGCGAGCCATACCAAGACAACGCAGTGAACCCAAAGAATATAGTACAGGACAAGGATCAGGTTTTATTATTTCACCTGATGGTTATATTATGACCAATGCTCATGTGATCAAAGGTGCAGACAAAATTACCGTTACTTTGACCAATAAAAAAGAATACACTGCCAAGGTGATTGGTTACGACGAAAGAACGGACGTTGGTTTGATCAAAATCGATGCACCTAACCTCCCTGCGATCGCATTAGGGAATTCGGCTGCGGTTCGAGTCGGCGAGTGGGTGATTGCTATTGGTTCGCCATTTGGGCTTGAGAATTCAGTGACCGCTGGTATTGTTTCAGCAAAATCACGTGAAACAGGTGATTATGTGCCGTTTATTCAAACCGATGTCGCGATTAATCCTGGTAACTCAGGCGGGCCCTTAATCAATATGCGCGGGCAAGTGATTGGGATTAACTCGCAAATTTATAGCCGCTCAGGTGGGTATATGGGAATTTCATTTTCTATCCCGATTAGTGATGCTATGAAAATTGTTGATCAATTGCGCAAAACAGGAAAAGTTTCTCGAGGTCGAATCGGGATTGAAATTGCACCACTAGATGAAAAACTCGTTAAGTCATTGAAGTTACCTGAAAACACAAAAGGTGCTTTGGTGGGTAATGTCGAAAAAGATTCTCCTGCAGAGCGAGGCGGTGTTTTGGCTGGAGATATTATTTTATCAGTGGATAATCAACCTGTTATGCAACCGACCGATGTGGTACGTGCTATTTCTGAAACAAAACCTGGTGAATCGGCTCAACTGCGGATTTATCGTCAAGGACAATATCGCAACTTGACATTAAAGGTTGAAGAGCTGCAACAAGATCAGAAAGTAGCCAGTGCTGGCGGCAAAGGAGGGGAAGCCTCTAAGGTGGATGAACTTGGGCTAAGTGTTGCCGATAACACCAAACCGATTGCTCGGAACATGCCTAAAGGTGTCGTGGTTAAAAAAGCGATCAATAATGCTGCTCAAGCAGGTATTCGAGTGGGCTTTGTTGTTCTGCGAGTCGGCGATGAAGATATTAACTCGGTGACGGATTATCACAATGCGATCAAAGCTTACAAAGGCAGCGATGCGATCCCATTGATGGTATTTGACGGTCAGCGAGTTGCCTATGCCTTAGTGGATGCACGAGGCTAACTCTTTGTACTATTGGTGTTTTCCAAATGGCGGGACTTGTTCCGCCATTTTTTATTTGATTTTATGGTAGAATTTTCTACCTGATCGATAATAAACGGTAAATAATCTTCTATGAAACGCCTCTCACCTTTTAAATTTGCCATTTGCCCGTTGGTAGTTGGTATCACCTTAATGTTTTCTAGTCTGGGTAGTTTGGCTCAAAATGAGCTAGATATCGATGCAGTGAGCACAGAAAATGAACCCATTGATGTTGATATTCAAGGGGTTGGATCAGTTGGTGAAAAACCGCGTTTGGCTGTTGGTTTGCCTAGCTTTGCGGGTGATTCTGGACTTGTTAAACAAGTTACCAGCCAAAACCTTACTCGTAGTGGACGGTTTTCTGTTGTGCACGGGGCTTTTGCGGGTGGTGCTAATGTGCCCTTTAATGCAGCGCAATGGAAAGGGTTAGGAGCGCAGTATGCCGCGATGGCAACGGTAAGCCCTGATGCCTTGTCGGCACAAGTTGCTGTGTACAGTGTATCAGGAGGTGCTTTAGGGCAAGGTGCATTACGTGGCAAAAATCAACGCGAGCTTGCACACAAAGTATCTGATTTTATTTATGAAAAATTAACGGGTCAACGAGGCGTGTTTAATACGCGTTTGTCTTTTGTGACCCAAACCGATGGTGAGTATCAATTGGTGATTGCCGATTCTGATGGTGATAACCAAGTAGTTGCCCTGCGTAGTCGTGCACCTATCATTTCAACGGCATGGTCACCCAGTGGGGGTAAAGTTGCTTACGTTTCGTTTGAAAATCGCAAACCCATTATTTATGTTCATGATTTGGCTACTGGACAAAGGACAATTTTGTCCAATCAAAAAGGGAATAATAGTGCGCCAGCATGGTCACCCGATGGTCGTTCCGTGGCGGTTGCTTTGTCAAAAGAAGATGGCACACAAATTTTTATTGCCGATCAAAATGGTCAAAACTTAAGACGATTGACATGGGTTGGCAACTTAAACACCGAACCATTTTTTTCGCCAGATGGGCGTAGTGTTTATTTTACGAGTGATCGTGGCGGAACACCACAAATCTACAAGATGTCAACGCAAGGTGAACAGTCTGGGGAGGCGCAACGTGTGACTTTCCGTCACGCTTATGTGACGAGCCCCAAAATTTCACCCGATGGCAAGTTTATGGTGTATGTCGCACAAACAGGCAGCCAATTTAAAATTTATACCCAAAATCTTGCCACAGGTGAAGTTTTCCCGATTTCTTCGACCTCAAGTGATGAATCGCCTAGTTTTGCCGCCAATGGACAGTATGTGATTTTTACGACCAAGCAAGGTGGTCGGCGAGTTGTTGTTGCCGTTGATCGAGATGGTGGGCCTGAATATCAACTTCCCATTAAAGCTGGAGAGGTGCGCGAGGCCTCTTGGGGACCGTTTATGAATTAATGGATGATCAGCGATTGATTTTGTTGTCCACGAATAAAATGACTGTTTTTGAGAATACTTCTACACCGTTTTAGGAAAAAAACACGACATTGCTTTATAAT
The DNA here is from genome assembly GCA_905338385.1 of Darwinula stevensoni. Lineage (NCBI taxonomy): Eukaryota > Metazoa > Arthropoda > Ostracoda > Podocopida > Darwinulidae > Darwinula > Darwinula stevensoni. The sequence continues at coordinate 14,140 of CAJPEV010003955.1, forward strand.
GCCACAAAGTTATCCCATTTGGGTACTTAATATATAATTTATGGAGGTTAAATGAACCCGATGATTGCGCGCACAACACTAGTGGTTGCTGCTTTCTTAGCAGTTGCCTGTGCAGAGAAAGCTCAACCGATTGATTATACAAAACCTTTACGTGATGGTCGGGAGTCGTTTAGTACAGCCCAACCTGTTACCACCACAACGACAACAACAAGTACAGCTCCTGCAGTTGAGTCCGCAGCAGCAACAGCTACTTACACTGCACCCACTGTCGATACAACAGTTAAGACAGTTGATATGACAACAGCTTCTTCATCTGGAAACCCTTTTGCTGATGCTGAAGCGGCTGATACTGCAGGAAGTACAGCTGGTTCACCTGCTAATCGTAGTGTTTATTTTGCCTTAGATAGCAGTACTGTTGAAGCAACATACCAAAAAATGCTTAAAGCTAATAGTGGATTTATTACTCAGTCAGGTAATAAAGTCCTGATTCAAGGTAATACCGATGAAAGAGGAACGCCAGAATACAACTTAGCGCTGGGGCAACGTCGTTCAGATGCTGTTAGACGCTCACTTTCTCAATTAGGCGTTGATGAAAGCTTAATGGAAGCAGTCAGTTTCGGAGAAGAAAAACCAAAAGCTTTAGGTCATGATGAAGCTGCTTGGCGTCAAAATCGTCGAGCAGATATTGTCTATTAAACAAAGTGTTGACATAAGTTAAACAGCGGGTTTACTTTCAAAAAGCTAGTGATAAGAGGTAGAACTCTTGACTAGCTTTTTTTGTGAAATACATCGATCACAGTTATATGAGCATAAATCAAATGAAGCGTCAGATACAATGGAGTGCAATTTTTTGTGTTGTATCTCTTAGTTTAAGTTCGCCTGCTATGGCATTGTTTGGAGATAGCCAAGCGCGAGAACAAGTCGTCGCATTGACCAATGAATTTAAACAGTACAAAGAACAAGTACAACAACAATTAGCCACGCGAGAAAAAGCGCTATTGGATCAACAAATTCAAATTGATGAGTTGAGAAAAACAGTAGCTCAATTGCGTGGGCAGTACGAGGTAGTACAAAACAACCTGAAAGAGTCCACCCAATTAGCAAATGCTCAAATATCTAGAGTAGAAAAACGTGTGGATCAATTTGAAAAATCGGCAGTTTCAACTTTAGCAAACAGAAGTAGTGCTGCAACCACTGTAGTTACGAAGCCACCTGTAACGCAGGTTGATGGTGACAATGATCATCAAAATGATTCTGAGGATCATGAGGTGGTTTATGTTGACAATAAGAAGTCTGTTAAAACCAATTCGATACCTCAAAATGGAGTTAAAGCACCGATAATAGATCAAAATGCAGCAATTAAATCCTCATCTGCAAACGTAGCGAGGAATGCAAAACTGGGACCTCCGATTGCTCTTGGTAAAGAAACTGCCCAAGTCAATCAAATGGCATCTGGAGCTACCGATCGAGCAGCTTATCGATCTATTGAAAAACAAATTAAAAACAATGAGTTGGGATTGGCAAAAAATGCGCTGTTAAACTTTGTCAAGCAATTTCCTAATAGTCAGTACCAAGGTGATGCTTTATTTAGTCTTGGCAGTGTTTTTTATATTGAAGGTGATAAAACTCGAGCAAAAAAATATTTTACAGAGTTTGTCGAAACACATTCTGATCATGCCAAAGCAGCAGAAGGTTATTTGAGTTTGGCATCAATTGAAAAAGATATGGGGCAAAATAAAGCTGCCAAAGAAACTTTAGAATTAATTATTGAAAACTTTCCAGACTCTACACAAGCTACCGAAGCCAAAAAGCGACTGGCCAAAAAATCATAAAATGAATTGTATTTTATGATTGATTTAGTAACTACTTGATTATATTAATAAATCTGAAGAAATACTCCGCTTTATTTGTTCATGGGCAATGGCAGTGCCAGAATCACGGGTTATATTTTTGAAGGCGCTTTATTTTAAAAACAGGTTGATGTTTTTAATAATATTAAAAGTTATCATAATATTAATGGTTACCGCACCCCAAAAAATGATCAGGAAATTTCTTTTTTGCGTTTTGTGACGTAAATACTTCTGAGCTAAAAGGGCGCCAGGCCAACCAAAACATAACGCCATGATTTGTAAGGTTGACTCTGATATGCGCCATGTTTTACGCTCACTGGCTTTTTTGTCGTAAGCATAGGCAAAAAATGTGGCAATGCTCATGATAACGTAAATGAGTAGGAGTGCAATATCGAGCCAATGGATATTTTCTATCATAACCGGAATAGAATGAATGATTAAGAGTCAAAATATTACAACAATTGAGCGTATTTGTGGTTTTTTGTCATCAAATTTTCGTAAAATCTTATCAAGCAGATTTGAAATAATATTTGTAGATTCTATCTTCGTTGCTTTCATCACAATAGCTACTATGGATTTTGGCATGTTTTTTGCTTATCATTTTGAGGCGTGCTAATTTTTAATAACGATTAATAAAAGACGATCAATACAATGAATGCTTCAACAGTTTATTTTGTGAGTGCAGGACCTGGTGCGCCAGACCTCATCACAGTCAGAGGAATGCAATTATTGCAAAAAGCAGACATTGTTTTCTATGATGCGCTAGTTAGTCGTGAGATGCTGGCCTATTGCCCACAAGCGACAATGGTTGCTGTTGGGAAGCGTTGTGGAGAACACTCGTGGAAACAAGATGACATTAATGCAGCTCTATTAACCGCTAGTCAAGATTATCAAGTCATCGTACGCTTAAAAGGTGGCGATGGTATGGTTTTTGGACGTGCTGACGAGGAATTAAACACCTTACGTGAAGCTGGTGTTGCATTTGAAATTGTTCCTGGTGTGACCAGTGCTTTAGCTGCCAGTGCCTATTTGCAAAAACCCTTAACTAAAAGAGGTGAAGCACGTAGTGTCCTACTGGCAACAAAAGCGCAGGCATTGGCAACAGATGTGAGTAGCGTTGCGCATGCAGACACCGAAATTTATTATATGGGTAGGGAGCAACTTGTTGAGCTAGCAAAAAATTTATTAAAATTTAAGCCGGCAAATACCTCAGCTGTGTTGGTTTTTGCGGTTTCTACACCACAAGTTTCTCATATCTACGCAACCTTAGAGCAACTTGCAAAATCAGAAGTTGTTTTGAGTTCGGAACAACATCAACAACCTTGTTTATTATTGGTGGGGAATGTTTTTAGCGATTAATGAATAAGTTGTTACTCTTGGCTTCATCATTGTGATCTTGAAATCTTATGCGATATATGCAGTGTATCATTTAAAAAATCAATTTTTGAGTGGTGTTCGAAAAGGCTAAAGTTGTGTACAATCACGATACCATGCTTAGCCTATATCGTATGGGTAAGCTGTGGGTATAAGACCAAGAAATGCAAGTCAAGGCTCGATAGACTTAGACTCGTCAAAGTTTGAAAAAGTAAATTTAATAATAAATAGGCTCTCGTATGCTCTCACGGTATTCCGCATTTTTGCGTTCGCTTCTGCTTGCCCTTTTGGTTTTTATTGGCGGTGTTATACTGATTGTTAGTGGTGATTACTTCGGTAATACCGCTACAATTCCTGTTGGTGCTTTTTTTCTGGCGCTTGCTGGCATATTAGCCTATCTACTTTATATCCAAAACACGACACAAGTCTTGTCACAGCTGGATATGCAACAAGGACTCATCGCTTTGATTTTTGGTGCTTTTTTTTCGATGCTCGTGGCAGCTCCTCTTGATTCGATGTTGGTGATGGGTAACCAAGCAGGACTCAAGTCGAAAAATGCTATAAATCCTGTAACCAGTGCTTTGGTTGGAACCTATTTAGGGCAACAAGGCTCCTTACAAATTGTACAAAATACACAAAATAATTCTATTTTATCGATTCAAAGTAACAATCAAACCTGTGTCGATGCTAGCACCTTTAATACATTGGCCAATCAATCTCGAAAAGCTGACAATACGGCTAACCAATCATGGCACATTTTTTGGGTTGGTTTTATTGAAGAGGGTGCAAAATTATTAGCAGCTTTGGTGATTGCCTACTTTTTATTACGAGGGCATCAGTCGGTAAGGCGAGGCATTGCTATTGGTGCTTTGGTTGCAACTGGCTTTGCAACACTAGAATCCTTGGACTATTTGATGAAAGAAGCACCAGGAATGGGGCTTTTAGGTGTGTTAAGAGCCTTGGGATGTGAGGGTTATTTGCTTGCCAATAGTGTTGATATGATTAGCGTAGGATTGGCGCGGACAGTGACTCAGTTTTCAGGGCATTTAACATGGACGACCTTAGCTTGCACAATTGCCTTTTTGGGATTAACGGCAAAAAACACGCAAAAAGCGATTTTTATGGTGATTGGTGGCTATGTTTTGGCTGCATTTTTACATTCGATGAACGACTGGAGCGAAATGTTCAGTGCTGTTAATCCTAAACTTGGCTTTGCTTTATTGATCTTAAACACGCTAACTTCGATGGTACTTTTTTATTATGTTGTCATTAAACCCTATCGGGTTGATGGTAAGTAATGGATATTATATGATTTTGTATTTTATGGTGTAACATGAATTGAAATGAACTTAAGTGAGGTGAATAGGGTGCGTTGTAGATATGCATCATCTACCCGCAACCTTATCGATCTCAGTTATAATCACATTAACCCATAGAAAATTAACCTCTCTAATTTAAGCAGTTATTATGCGAACAGCCACTGTTCATCGCAAGACCAGTGAGACAGACATTCAAGTCTATCTCAATATTGATGGCACAGGAATTGCCCAGCTCGATACAGGTGTTCCTTTTTTGGACCATATGCTCGATCAAATCGCTCGTCACGGGCTCATGGATCTCACCGTTAAGGCTATGGGGGATACCCATATTGATGACCATCATACAGTTGAAGACGTTGGCATTACTATAGGACAAGCCTTTTCACAGGCTTTAGGAGATAAAAAAGGAATTTGCCGTTATGGCATGGCTTATATTCCGCTCGATGAAGCCTTATCTAGGGTTGTGCTCGATTTTTCAGGAAGGCCAGGTCTTGAGTTTCATGTGCCTTTTACCCGAGCGCGAGTGGGCAATTTTGATGTCGATTTATTGGTTGAATTTTTTCGAGGTTTTGTCAATCATGCGGGGGTGACCTTACATATCGATAACCTGCGAGGCTATAATGCACATCACCAATGCGAAACGGTTTTTAAGGCCTTTGCCAAGGCTTTGCGCATGGCTTGTACGATAGACGAACGTGCTAGCTCACACATTCCATCAACAAAAGGTCTCTTGTAATTAACCTATTAATTATAATGATATTCCAAAAAACCTCTCCTATTGCCTTATCATGAGTCAAGTTGTTGCAGTTGTCGATTATGGCATGGGCAATTTGTTTTCGGTCGTGCAGGCTCTTCATGAGGCTGCTCAACGTGTTGAGGGGCAGTTCTCAATTATTCTGGCGCATACCCCAGAAGATATTGAAAAATCCGACAAATTACTTCTTCCAGGTCAAGGAGCCATGCCTGCATGTATGGCACATTTACATGCATCTGGCATGGAAACACAAACCTATCTTTGGGGTTTGTGTAGGACAACAAATGTTATTTGAGTCCAGCCAAGAAGGTGGAGCGACTTGTTTAGGGGTTTATCGAGGTACGGTTGATCGGTTTGCCATCAGCGATACGCTCAAAGTACCGCATATGGGATGGAACCAAGTCAAACAGGTACAAAATCATCCAATGTGGGCTGGGATAGCTGATTTGGCTAATTTTTATTTTGTTCACAGTTATTATGTTCATCCATGTGATGAACAGATTATTTTAGGATCGACCCAGTATGGTGTTGATTTTGCGAGTTGTGTTGGCAAAGACAATGTTTTTGCAACTCAATTTCACCCAGAAAAAAGTGGTGCGGTTGGGATTAAGCTTTATGAAAATTTTTTGAAGTGGCGGCCTTAGTCGATCCGATAAGTGCGGTTATGCGTATTTATTGGCTAAATTAGGGTTATTTTTATAAATTTAATAGATATAAATCATGTTATTGATTCCAGCGATTGATATTAAGGATGGCAAATGTGTTCGCCTTGTGCAGGGAGATATGGATCAGGTGACCATTTTTTCTGAGGACCCCATTGAAATGGCTCTTAAATGGGTTGATTTGGGAGCAGAGCGTCTGCATTTGGTTGATTTAGACGGTGCTGTTGCTGGAAAGCCGAAAAATGAAGGTCTCATCAAAGAGTTAATTGCTGAAATTGGCGAAGATTTCCCCATTCAGTTAGGGGGGGGGATACGCAACTTAGACACCATCGAAAGTTATCTCAATGATGGTCTCTCTTATGTCATTATTGGTACGGCAGCGATTAAAAGCCCTGGTTTTTTACAAGACGCTTGTTTGGCTTTTCCACGGCAAATCATTGTCGGTTTAGATGCCAAAGATGGCAAAGTCGCTACCGATGGGTGGAGTAAAATGACAGGTCATGATGTGATTGATTTGGCCAAAAAATACGAAGACTATGGTGTTGAATCCATTATTTATACCGATATTGGTCGAGATGGGATGTTGCAAGGCATTAACTGGGAGGCCACATTACGTTTGGCCGAGGCTGCTGACATTCCTGTGATTGCTAGTGGCGGTTTAGCCGGCATGAAAGATATTGAAATCTTGTGTGAACATGGTCAAACCCGCATAGAAGGGGTGATTTGTGGTCGGGCGATTTATAGTGGTGATTTAGATTTTGCTAAAGCACTAGACTATGTATCTGAAAAAATGGCATAAAAATAAATTATGTTAACCAAGCGTATCATTCCTTGTTTAGATGTAAATGCCGGTCGAGTTGTCAAGGGGGTTAATTTTGTTGAGCTCAAAGATGCAGGTGATCCTGTTGAGGTGGCTAAGCGATATTACGACCAAGGTGCTGATGAAATTACCTTTTTAGATATTACTGCCACTTCTGATGACCGAGATTTGATTTTACATATGATCGAGGCAGTTGCCAAGCAAACCTTCATTCCTTTAACGGTGGGAGGGGGGATACGCACCAACCAAGATGTACGCCGCTTGCTGAATGCTGGAGCCGATAAAGTGAGTATCAATTCGGCGGCGCTTTTAAACCCTGATTTGGTCAATGATGTTTGTGATTATTATGGCTCGCAATGTATTGTGATTGCCATTGATGCCAAACAGGTCTCATTGCCTGGTGAGGAGCCGTTATGGGAGGTGTTTACCCATGGGGGGCGTAAATCAACAGGCATCGATGCTGTTGCTTGGGCGAAAGAAGTGGTGGCGCGTGGAGCTGGTGAAATTTTATTAACCAGTATGGATCGTGATGGCACGCAATCAGGTTTTGATTTGGCACTCACAGCGCAAATTTCTCAGCAAGTCACTGTTCCTGTGATTGCTTCAGGGGGGGTAGGCAACTTACAACATTTGCTCGATGGTGTGACCATGGGCTATGCCGATGCTGTTTTGGCTGCGAGTATCTTTCATTATGGTCAACACTCGATTCAAGAAGCCAAAGACTACTTACATGCTCATGGTGTATGTGTCCGAATGACCTAGTTTCTTATTGATTTTATAGAGTTTTTTGTTAAAAGGTAAGTTATGAGTAAGCGACCTGCTTGGTTAGCTGATATAAAATGGGACGACAAGGGTTTGGTAGCTGCCATTGTGCAAGCCTATGATACCAAAACAGTTTTAATGATGGCATGGATGAATCATGAAGCCTTAATTGAAACTGTCGAAACACGAAATGCCGTATTTTGGTCGCGTTCACGCCATGGTTTGTGGCGCAAGGGCGAAACTTCGGGTAACACACAAAAAGTAGTTGATATTCGTTTGGATTGTGATGGGGATGCTTTATTGCTACAAGTTCAAAATTCAGGCCCTGCATGTCATACAGGGCGAGAAAATTGTTTTTACAAACAGATGCAAGAAACGCCCGAAGGAAACAATTGGGTTATTGTTGAACCCGTTTTAATCGATCCAAAAGTGATGTATGGGAACAAAAATGACTGATTTATCGGATTACCGACGCATATTGTCGCATTTAGATGGTGTGATTGCGAGCCGTAAAGGTGCTGATCCAAGCCAGTCTTATGTGGCAAAGTTATTACACAAAGGACCTGATGCTGTGCTTAAAAAGGTTGCAGAAGAAGCAGGAGAGGTATTATTAGCCGCAAAAGACGGGCAAACTCAGCAGATTATCTATGAGGTGGCCGATCTTTGGTTTCATACGTTAGTCACGTTGGCTCAATATAATCTAACATCAGACGATATTCTAAAAGAGTTAGCTCGCCGTGAAGGCTTGTCTGGCATTGCTGAAAAAAACGCAAGAGGAGTGGATCCATCGTGAGTGACCATGATAAAAACTGTATTTTTTGTAAAATTGCCTCAGACGAGTTGCCTGCGAAGAAAATTTATGAAGATGATGAATTTATTGCCTTTCATGATATTCGTCCAGCAGCCCCTATTCATATTTTAATCATTCCGCGACAACATATTGAAAAATTGTCAGATTGTACGACAGAGCAAACGCAGATGTTAGGTCGGATGCAGCTTTTAGCTGTTCAACTGATGCAAGAGTTAGGGTGCACCAATGGGTTTCGCACGGTCATCAACTGTGGACCTGATGGCGGACAAGAAGTTTATCATCTGCATTTACATGCGATGGGAGGACCACGGCCATGGGCAACCATTCCTGGTTAAAGGTGCTTATTGGGCTGTACATGAGTTATGTTCATGTGTTTTTTTAGTAGAATAAGTATGTTTTTGTTGTTAGATGATGAAATTATCATCAAATAAGGTTTTTTCTGTCATTTTGAGCGTGTATGATAGGAAGTACATTTTGAGTCTTCAATCAAGGAGTAAGACATGGGTTCTATGAGTATTGTGCACTGGTTAATTGTCTTAGCCGTGCTGATTTTATTATTTGGTGGCAAACGATTACGTAATTTAGGCAGTGATCTGGGTGAATCGATCAAAGGCTTTAAAAAGGGCATTGCCGATGCCAGCAGTGACGACAAAACCAAAGTTATCGAAGCAGAAAAAGACAAAATTCAATCATAATCATACGGTTAAAAAATGTTTGATTTTTCGATGACCGAAATGGGTGTGGTGGCGGTGGTGGCTTTGATTGTGTTGGGACCAGAACGTTTGCCCAAGGTTGCGCGGACGATAGGCACATTGTATGGGCGCGTTCAAGGTTATATGCGGGATTTGCGCTTGGAGGTTGATCGCCATATTGAGTTAGACGAGCTCAAAAACCTCAAAAGTGAGTTTGAAGGTGAGCTAAAAAATGTTCAATCCACTATACAAGCAACCGCAAATGATCTCAATCAAGAGGTTCACAGTGTCTTTGATGGCAATACAGTCCATAAAAGTTATGCGACATCGCCTTCATTGGCTGAACTAAAGCCTGTACAAAAACATTGGCGTGTCAGACAGGGTTCGCGACCGATATGGTACAAAAACGCTGTTGCACAAAAAAGCCAAATTTTATCAGCATCAGCTCGCGTCAAAAAATATCGCCCAAATGCGTCTAAAACAAAATTTTTGTAGGCAATTTAACAAGTTATGAATCAATTGCCCCCAGCCAAACCCCAAGAGCAACTTGAGCTTGATCAGATCAACGAGCCAGAAGACAGCGTAGAAGAAGAGTTTGCCCCCGAAGAGGCGTTCATTAGTCATTTAACCGAATTACGCACCCGCATGATGATCGCGGTTGGGGCGGTGTTGGTCTGTTTTTTAGGTTTGGCTTATTGGGCTCCTCAAATCTTTAATATCATCTCAGAGCCACTAGCCAAAACCTTACCCAAAGGCTCAAAAATGATCGTGACGGATGTAACAGGATCATTTTTTACCCCCCTAAAAGTGACCTTATATGTCGCTTTTGTGATTGCATTGCCTGTGATTTTGTATCAAATATGGGCTTTTGTGGCACCTGGGCTTTATCGACACGAAAAACGCTTTATTTTTCCGCTCGTGTTAAGCAGCTTTTTGTTGTTTTTAGCTGGGATGGCTTTTGCCAGTTTTTTTGTTCTGCCCACGGTTTTTAAATTTATGGCTCTGGCAAGCACACACCTGCAAGCTGCTGAAATGGCAACCGATATTGAAAAATATTTAAGTTTTGTCCTCAATACCTTTATGATTTTTGGTTTGGCCTTTGAAGTTCCTATCTTAGTGTTTTTGCTCAATCATTCGGGAATTACCACGGTTGAACAAATGAGTGGTGCAAGGCGTTATGTGATTTTATTGGCCTTTATTATCTCAGCGGTTGTCACGCCACCTGATGTTTTGTCACAATTTATGCTTGCCATCCCATTAATGTTATTGTTTGAATTGGGTTTATTGATGAGCCGTCTTTTGATTAAACAAGACAAAACCACCGCTGAAAAATCCGATGTGGTTTCGGAAGCTTAGGTGTAATTATCGTTTCAGTGGATCGATCAAGGCGTGCAAATTCCTAAATAATGCGTAAATAATTTTATTTCAATGAAATTAATGTTTTATATGCATTATTGATTTTCCGATTCTAAAGCCTCAAAAAGTTGATGGCAGTGATTTGAAAATAACGGGGCCTGCGTTGTATAAATTGTATCTGACCCTATTTATACCTCTGTTATATTGATGAGGAGTAAAGAATAAAAACGTTTGTTGTCGGTGCAAAAAATGGCACCATTGTTGACATGAGAAGTCGCTCTATTTTTCATTGGGGACAAAGGAATCGATATCACCATTGTGCACGCCTCTGCAAACGGCAAAGTCAATATAAATTTTTTTAGGTATTTCTCCTTGGTTGTCATTGTAATAAGTTATTTCTGGCGCATCGCCTAAGCGACCTTTTGCACGAATTTTTTTGGGGTCGATGGGTTTAAAAATAATCTGTTGCGATGTAGCCCATAGACTGAGATGTTTTTTATATGTTTTTATCACGCCCTGATAAACACGACCACTCTCATCGGTTAGTTTAGCCATGGTGCCATCATCCATGCTGGATATTTCAATATGATGTTTGAAATGAAATGGATAATCATTGTCATCACCAATGTTGCAGCCAGAGGCCTCCCCATGCCCAGTGTATAGCCCACGCCATGTAGGGGTAGACTTAGATGATTCAGATAATGATTGGGTGTTACAAGCTATACCGCTGCTTATGATCACGATATAAAGAAAAAAACTGCGTAAGTGGTGTCGAATAAAATACATTATGAGCTTAATTAGAAAAAAATGTTTATCGGTCGTATTAAAAATAATATGAAATCGATATACATAGCGAGTATATAATATTAAGCGGTATCATGGTGTCAAATCACAGGGTCGGAGTAAGTTGATTTTTGGTATATCTTGTACTTTTGACAATGATAAAAACGAGTAGCTCCGTTATTTACGTGGCCTTTGCTTCTCCTTCACGATAGATGTCGAAATGCATTAGTTGGCTTGGCTCACTTTAATCCATCCTCGGCTACCAGCATGTACAAAAAATGCAATTAAACCGACGACTTTATGGCAGGTCAAAGATACATTTCCGCTTGTTCCAGTACCGTGTAATTGATTGGATGCAGTAGGAGACGTGATAATGGGGTACATCCTATTTATGATATTACTTTTGTTACTACAGAATGAATTGAATATAACGATAAAATAATATCTGATAATCATATAGCGTTCCCCACACTCTGTGGTCAGTGAGGAGATGGTATTGCCTCCTGACGCACAAGTGCGGTATGGTTTAGGTTCGAACTTGTATTTGAACTTTAGCCAGCAGGAGGCAATATGAAGTATAGCGCAATTGATTTACATTCGAATAATTCCGTTCTCGCCATCATAGATGAGGACGATCGAGTGGTTTTTGAGAAGCGGTTACCCAATGATTTGCAAAGTATTCATGAAGCATTATTTCCGTATGCTTCTGAATTAAAAGGCGTTGTTGTTGAATCCACTTATAACAGGTATTGGTTGGTTGATGGTTTGCAAGAGCTTCATTATCCAGTATTTTTAGCCAATACTGCCGCGATTGCGCAGTATTCGGGTTTAAAACATCGGGATGACAAAAGTGATGCTCGTCACTTGGCGCA
>CAJPEV010003956.1:0-26190 GCA_905338385.1 Darwinula stevensoni
ATTGTGGCAATCGGCTGGAATATCATGATGATGGTGTTTAGGAACAGAATCTCCCTGTGTACTGTAAGCTATAAGTGTATACAAATAATGGAGCGTTTCAGTTCCGAATGGGTAATGAGGTGAACAGAGGATTGTCAAGGAGACGTTATGCTCACAATAGACGGTTCAAATTTCCACCTAATAGACGGCCAGCGTAGCGGCCACAGGCCGCTAGTATCCTTTGGATATTGGCGAGGAGGAAAGAGATGACACCGGGAGAATTACCATCCCAGTTCATCAGAGGTACTGGATGCTTAACTTGTGGCAATCAAAACAGTAGAGAAAAGGGGGTGAAAGAAGAAAGAAAGATCAGTATTGAACAGTACTGTCACGGCTTTGCCAAGGGCGGCGCGATTCTCCCGTTGGCCGCTACGTGGCGCCCTCCGCGAATTCGCAGGTGTGAGGACAACGTGATGACTTCTTTTTCCAAGTCTACTTTTATCTGTATAAAATCTCCTCTATGTTCTATTATTTAATGTTCTAATATTTGCCTCAATTTCCACGCAATCGCGACATATTTAAGAAGCGCTACATGATATTATCTACTTGAATCAGGAATCTCTCTGGAAAGACATCTTTGTTTCGAGATTGATTTGCCGCTTTTAAAGTATTAACAATCACTGATAGGTTCAACATGATGTATTTGGTTTTGAGCCTACGTGAAAGAAATCTGAGTGAATAATATATTTAAGGCAATACATTAGGAAAGTAAAATTTGCGAAAGATTCTTGTGTGCGGGAAGTCAAATTTAGAATACCGGAAACGGACAGAAAAAGATTTTCATAGTTGAATGAATCATTGCTGAAGAAATCTGCTTGCCTATGAGAGAGCGGCGACGACCTGTCTCGAAATGTGAAATTGATTCCAGCTGAATGTAGTTCATCTTGTTTCACGAGCGTAGGTGGATCGAGCGCAGATGCATTGCGACATCATGTGACGTGATTGATATTAATGGCCAGAGGGATTGATGATGGCTCCATTGGAGGCCTCCAGTTCCCTTCTTGCCAAAGAACGACCGGAATAAAATGTTCTCATGGAATCTACCATTGGAAACTACCCTTACGAAAATGTCTGATAGGATTCATATAGGAACCTAAAGGAATGCTTTAGTTTCCTATATGCCCCATGGAGTTCAATTGGGGACCTATAGAGTCCCCTATAGAACCTATAGGGTTCCCTATAAAACCAATAGGGTTCCCCATATGGTCCAGATGTTCCCAATAGGACCCAAAGGGTTCTGAATAAGTCACGTACGGTTCCCTAAAAAAACCTATAGGGTCCCTAATAGGACCTGTAGGGTTCGCTATAGTACCTATAGGAATCTCTATAGGACCTATAGGGTTCCCTATAGGGTTTATACGGAACCCTATAGGCCTATAGGGTTTCGTTTGAAGTTCTCCTTTATGCCACTAGATGGGAGTATTGGGTTCTCACATTTCTCAAAGGGCACAAAAGTGTCCTCCCCTTACCCAGGGAATCATCAAATACAAGAGTATTTTGTAGATCCCCATATGTCTCGCCTTGCCTCTTTGTAGCAATCAATAAACTTCGACACTTTCTTATTTGTCATCCCTATCTTCCAGATAGAATCATGGAGTCCAGGCAAGGAATATGCCCTTATTCCTTTTGAAAACCACGTAAAGAAAAGTCTTTAAAAAAGAAAAAAGGAAAAGGAAAGAAAGAAAAGGCTTTAACCAAAGAGGAGTTTCAGTAAAGAGTCGTGCTCGCATGTTCTGTATTCTATTTCTTAAGGTCGAGAGAAGAATACTACTTCCCTCAATCGAAGGAAGTAGACGTGCAATCTAGCGACATACGTGGGGCGGGGCCATACATTATACAAACCCGCGCAGTACTGGTATTAATAATGCAAGTGTCCCTGCTATGGTAAACCCCCTAATCGCTGTTTGATTTACACCAAAATGCTGTGCCAATATTAACCCCGGTCGTCTTTTCTTTCGTAATGCCTGGGATTCGAAGCCAAAATAATCCTCCCCAAATGCTATAGGTCAGGAGACCTATGAGACCCTATAAGGATCCTATAGGATTCTATAGGTTTTACGTGTTTCAAAAACCTATAGGAAAGTCTAACGTTAGGAAAATACTGTCGGCGAACTACAAACTGCTCTAAGCCACCCCCTCAGACCTGTATGCTTTAATTTGCTTTGATTCGTTTGGTCCTTTCAGCCATATGTCAATTTATTTATGATGGATTTTTACAACATGGTGCGGAAAAGCTGGATGAAAAAAATATCTGCGGAACCAAAGGTTGGCAAGTCGAATATAAATCCTGGGAGTAGACTTTCGTTATCCAAAGCATATCACCTGCAGTTTCATGACCATTCCTTACTGATGAAGTTACTACCAGCTTTAATACCTCGATACCATAGATTTGATGAGGATGACCTTTTTGTTGGGGTCGAGGATCAGAGGTCAGCGTGACATCGAGGTGAGATCGCTCATACCATAACCTCCATAGATCGGCAAACATTGAGCTCTTCTCTCTATATGTAGAACAACCCTCCGGCCATTCTGGCCGTTGGAATAGATTCAAGGTTCTTGGTTGAATATTTCCATCAGGAGGCGATAACGCCCATTTCGATACCAACTTTTGAGGTGGAGTGTCCCTCAATTTCTGGGTCGGCCTACTCCTCTTAAAGGACGGTATCGAAAGCTTTTGCGAAGTCATGGCATATCTCTTAAAAAAATTTGTTGATGGAAATGGAGTTGTCTCGTCTCTGTCTCTTTCGTCCAAACCCCGACATCATACACTTCAGGTTCTTCAGTAATAAGTCCCTTAGGGTTCACAATGGTATATCTTTCCTCGCTCTACCCAATGTGGAGTTCGTTATTAAAGCAATATTAGTTTTATTATGACCTGGGGAATGGAGTTTTCATACTTTACCGATTTTTTAAAGATCCACTCACTCTCTAATACTAGCGTGTCATGTGCAAAGTAAACATCATGATATAAAATAAAATATATACGCCTGACATTTTTTTAGTGCTGGGTTTTATTTGGTGAAGATTAAATTTTCTTCATTTTGAACGGTGCAACTAAAATTTCGAAAACTCGATCACTAGAGAAATTCAGAGTTTCAAATAGCAGTGGGCGTCTACATAACAATATACTAGGGTGCTATTTGCTCAGTCTCGGGCCGTAACCGAGATTTTCAGCGAAAGAACATGTGATGAAGGTGGTGGTGTAAAAGTTGCTTCCCCAAGTGGCACTCAAGTGGCACATGGTGCACATTTCTTTCTAAGATGCTGGTTGAGTGAAGGCAAGATCGAAACCAGCATTCTGAGTTTCCTTGTGGGGTGAAGGAGTCCAAGCGAGGGAATCCCTCAATTCTGGTCCATGATTTTTCTTGTCAATCCCTGCTCAGTGGCAGAGAGAATATGAACATGACGAATACAACGGTTGCATTGGAAACTTTGAATTAGCTCACGAGTGATGAGGACCCGTCGTTTCGGCCCCATCGATCCAGGTTGAGGCTTCCTCCATCCATACATGAAGATGTTGAGGATCCACTCCAGAACTTCCAGAATGGAGATGAAGGACAGACCGGTGTAGAGACCCAGTAACCCTCCCAAAGTCCCAATGAAGCTCGACCACTAATAAGAAAAACGTGTTAAAGCCCATACAGTGATGCATTCGGGAATCCCAACCGATGGACTTATGAAATATCTACTCACAGGATAAATGAGATGCTCAGTGATTGTCTCCACTGCAAGGCTTTCATAGTAGATGTTCACCACAACAGGACTTTGTCTAAAGAGAAAGTTGAAAGGCAATATCTATTGGAGCAAATATGGGGTTCATATCCCAACTGGCAAATCGTGGACGTCTAATACTTAAATCCGAAGAGCCAGAAAGTTGTGGTGGTGTTGCTGGCTATCATCCCTACGCGCGAAGGCCTACGAGACTGTCATTTTAGGCCAAAGGCTAGTCCATCCACAGCTCAAAGCGCCAGGTCCCTAGGGCTATGCCATCCTAGGCCATGGGATATACCATCCATTGTTCAAAACGCCCGGTCTGCGTGGCTATGCTGTTCTAGGCCATAGGCTTTGCTATCCAATGCACTTAGCTCCAGGTCCATTGGACTGCACCAGTCTGAGCCATAGGCTGTGACTCGTCTTATTATTTCCAAAGGTTGCCTACTGAGCAGTGTCAATCAGAGGGTGCTACCAACCGAATGCGTGTCATGTTTTCACTGATCGACTGCAAGTTCTCCATTTGAATACATTCTTTGTTGAAGTTTGTTTTTGGTATTTTTATATTCGTTAGGTCAGGCGTGGCGATTCGCGGCATCGCTCCCATTCTGTAGTTTTCTGTTTGCGTTTCATGTGCTGGCCGATTTATTTGAGTTTTCACGATTTCTGAAGTAAGAAAAATCACGTAAGTTCTTTGTTACATATGTCGCGCAAACCTTCTAAATGGCGGCGATTTTTAACCATCCTGGTTCTCTATCCTTATTTTTCACTCTTGGGTCTACTTTAAATGAAGATTGGTGGAGGTGGACTTTAGGGAAGATACGCACAGGGTCGCGATCGATCCTGGATACGAGTGCCACTCATTAAAATTCCATTTCGTAGCCTTGGGGGGATGGAGAGGGGGGGGGGGGGCTAGGCAAGATATATAACGTCCGAGCGGCCGCTTTGTAAAGAGATGAACGTAAAACGAACTAAAGTTCGTTTGAGGAAGTGAACATTGAAAGGCCAACATTGGCTAAAGGAGACAAGGGCGACCACGAGGTGCATCGTCCAGGTCTTGGAGGGTCTTCGCATGTCATGCTCCCGTATTCAGTAGGGCTGCTCTAATAATCCCGCGGCACCTGCTCCTTTACTCTTTCCTGTCATTAGCCTTAATTGAAGTATTGGACCCATATTCGAAATAAAAAGAATTCTAGGAACGACTCGATGGAGTTTCCTGGTTCCTCTAAGATCCGATTTTGACTACTGTGTCGGGGTTACTTTCCTTGAGTTAGTATTTGAAGACAAAAGGTGGGTTGAAAAATCGGGGGAAATCCGATAGGAGCGAATGGTGACTAGGCTTCGTGAGTCCAAGTATGGCTTCCAATTGCAAAACTATACTGTTCCCATTACTGCGCCATCTCCAGTTATTTCCTTGCTCAGTGGCTCTCCGATAACCATAGTAGCAGCTACACGCAGCGTTGCATGAGGCCGATAACGTTTGAAAACGTTGATTACGATGTAAGCAGCGTGAGGCTGTCAATAAAAGCCAACCGACGATTAAGGATAACGCCATTGTGTTGCCCTTCGTCATTGCTCGGCGTCGGTTCCCCGTCCTTTGCAATGACGATTAACGAAGCGCAAGGGCCTTCTTCTCAGGTGGTCAGCCAGGAGCGGGGATGGGGGGGGGGGGGAAGTGGCGACCGCCACCCATGGCCATGTGCGCAATCCCAGTGCTTCCGTGCTTTCGCACAGGGTACCTACTAGTGCACTTTTAAAAGCGACCGTTTTTGAAACACAGCTTTTTTCCTATGAGTAAATGGCAACTTGGATAGACTATTTTTATCATTCAACCACTGTTTTTTTCAACGTAACTCTGATGCGGACTGGACAGACTTTGAATTGTGACAGAAAGTCCGATTTTTCAGCTCGTTCCTGCTAATGTTCTTCCATTTTTCCTGTTCCATCCAGGTGATGAAATGAACCAGCAGCACATCCTTGCGATCCATCCTCGCCGAGGATAGTGACCAGGAATAAGTCTCCTCTCTGAAGGAAGATATCAGTATTTCGTTCATTTTTTCTGATCGTGTGCAGAGTGCGTACCTAAAATGTTAACTTACGTGCAGCTCTGATGAGGACAATCACAGAACCCTTCAGTCTCAAATTCCTCTTTCATCTTCTCAAAGGTGTTGTTTGGACCTTATTCCGAAAACAAGAAATCTCTGATAAGGTTCCTATTTTCTAGAAGGTATGTTTTTCTTAAAGTTTATTATTGTTATCATTATCAAAACCAACGTCTTACACGTCTTCGCGATTATGAGTCTCTCAATCGCACATGAATCTTACGACTTAATCTATCGAGATTTTCCTAGACAAAGAGAATTGATGATAGAATTTCTCACAATGAGGAATTTTCCGCGCTCCACCTTTTACGGCATTCATGATATCATAGGTGTCGAACTGATGTGCGCAGTTTTTGAGCTCAGAGTCATTTTTCACTCGGGCCAAAAGGCACGCTTCTCGGCACAGCTGATAAAACAGAGGTCAGAAGAGACAATCACGGGGGGGGGGGGATTCGAAATGAACTGTGAGACCTCACATGCTAAATCTCACTCTGTTTGTGAATGAATAGTTCTTGAAATTTATGAGGGGAAATCGCTTCTCAAGGTAGGAATCCGGAGCACAAAATCCGCCTTCTTCTGTAGGAAGTCGCAGCAATCTCATCTTCTTGATGGGGACGTCATTAGTCGTTCCTAAGTTTACTTGAAATCCATTGCCATACGCTTTTTGGAACGCTAATTCAGGAGGGTGAATGAAGAGACGGTATCCTATTACAGGTTTCAAAAAGTGCCTGCAATGAGAATTCAATATGAGTTGTAATCCATCCTGCGAAAAACCATATAGGAGAAATTAGCTCCTCATTTCCATATCTCCTCTTTGGACGATTCCGAAGTCTCTCACCGAGGGTCCCATGCGGCTGTTTAACGATAATTTCTCTCCCCGTTTCAGTTTGCGCTCAACAGCCACGTCTCCGTCGCCGTTGAAAGTAATGCATTCCGTGTACTTTTCCTGTAAACGACTAGGAAAATTCACGAATTCAAAATTGTAACCCTTATTCGGACCATTGGATCGCCCCTCCCCCAGTGTATATTTCAGTTCATTATTCTGCGCAATTTTTTTCAAAATATATTTCAAATTTGATATCGGTTTCATAGAGAGTTTTATAGATTCAAAAACTAATTTTTAAAGTTTGGATTTCCGTTTCAGGAAAATATTATAAAAATGTTTGGCCTTGCCCGTTTGTGTCACAAAAATATTTTGCCCGGAAGAGTGCTGACCATTTCTCATGAATCTGCCATTTCCATTTTCTGCTTCCCAGCCAAATTAACATTTTTAATCATTGGTTTCAAGTAAATTTCTGGTTCCTTTAATAACAGGAAAGAACTAAATAACGAAAGGAACTCATCTGCAGCCAAAGTATGAGTTAGTTTTTAACGTGGAGTCCATGAGGGTGGGCGATCCATGAAAATGGAGTTTTAACCAAGGGATAAAGCAAAGGTACCTACTCATAGTTGCAACCGGTCGTATTAAATCTGCAATGGAGTAGGCGTTCTATTCCTCTCCTTTCCTTAAGGTTCTTCTCTTTCTCCTCACGAAAGCCGTCGTCCTTCCAAATTTTTTTGTCGTTCAATATATCGACGATATGCGCAAACTTTCCATGTTGCCCCCGCATAATTCCTACGAGTGAAAGTTGTATTTCATTCCTGCTAGGAATCGTATCATGGTAGAACAGGTGAGATATTAACTGTATTAGCGAATTCCATGCTCACTTAAAAAAAAAAAATTATTTCCACGACGGTGCAATTATATGATAACTCTATTTTTGAACAAAAATCCTGCAAAATTTGGTTTCACATCTGGTAATCTGATGAACATCTCTGCACTTCTCTTTTATTTCATTTGCACTGTAAAATAACTTGTAGGTGTAGGATGCAATATTCCTCTAGAAAGTTCAAAAACAATTTTTTCCGTTTTATTTGGACGTTCCTAAGATCTCGATGAGTGAAGGAGGAAAAAGGCAATGTAGTAATATGAAGTGGGATACGCTTTTTTTCTCATACGCGATGCACTTACCTTCTATTTCCTGGAATGGGTAGATGCAGAATTCCAGTGATTCATCGTGATAGTTGATCTTGCCCTCAGCATTCTCGAAGAAAAGAGAAAGATCTGTTTCTTCTCGTTTGCTTGTCCTCTGGCGAGCTAGCTTTTTCTCGAGGTAAAATTGAAGACGGACAACACTGTCGTCATTTATCGGAAATGCTGTACCTTCCCCCTCTAGAAAGCGATACATGGGGCATATCGTGACTGCTGGAAAGGGGAGTCTGTCCCTCATCTCCATCTAGATTGGGGGATTCACACACGAAATCTCGTAGTTCTCGTAGTTCCTATTCACAAGGAAATTTGGATGTTAACGCATTCCCTGCAATATACGATGATAATAGGACGAGAGCCGATAGTGCCGTTAATACAACCCCGGGTGCCGGAGTTAGCTGGAACATCGGAACAGCGCTAATTTAAATCCATAGAAGGTAATTAGTTGTTAATGGACGAATGAGAGGGTTCACGGTGACGTACCTGAGAAGAGGTAGTCACTGGTCCCGACGTGAACGACTTGAGGACTCCGCTGATTTCGTAGGTCATGTAACCCGAGGCGATGAAAAAGATGAAAAGCCATATGGTCCTTCTGAAGCGAGAGGTGTCAGAGTATGCAGATCGACCCAAGGCCTGAATGAAAGCGTTTCATCAAAGGATCAGTACATGAAACTAATCCGATTGCCATGGGGCACTAGATAATTTACATCCCCGAGTCAGAATCGATCGAAGCTCATTTGAGGCATAATAGTTTCATTCCGTTACTCGAAATGTTGAGTTTTTCTGTGGAGTACTACAATCGGGTGGGATCATTTTCATGAGCAAAACACATTAATGTTGAATATAAACACATATACTCAATGTTGTTTAAGAATCACGAATATCCACGATCATTGCATGAGTGAATTAAACCATACAAAATTACGCGTGATCCCACGTGACTGTTGTCACCGCTCCGTTTTCGTTGAAAATAATTTAAGTGATTTGTTCTGATGCTGCCTTTCTCATGCAATTCTGCAGTAGCTCAGACTCATCACACAGCAATCGCTCTATTTCTCACTTTGAAACTCTATTCGAACACGTTTCCATTGCTAATCCGATTTCAGGGTGTCGATCAACAGCATCCTCGTAGGAGTACTTGTACGTCAAAATTAGGGAATTTTTAGGGAATATAATTCATGGGAATAGGTAGTAACATCTGTTTTGTGCCAGAAAATGGAAATGAAGATGACTCACGTGTGCCGAAAATCTCTGAAGGAATCTGACGGTGACAGGTCCGACACCGACCACTTCTCCTTCATCCTGAAACCGAATATCCGCTTCTCTACCATCGTCTGACGGAGCGACGGAGACTCTCTTCCTCAACATTTCTTCTACCGGAATTCGATTATATCACCTCGGTTATACTCTGTAGGAAGTCGATGCTGGGTCGCCTATGTCTTGAAAGGAGTGTGGCCGAACCCTGACAAACTCCGTCCGGCCAAGGTTCTGTTCCGATTCTGATGGGCGGGTATCAATGTAGCGCATGTGTGCGCACCGCTGAGAAAATGAACAATCGTTGGGATCCATTGATATTTAGTGCAAACTCGGTAACCGGAAACTATGAGCAGCACTGCCAACTACTCAGGGTGTAGTTGGAATCATCTGAAAACTCACCTTAAAAAGCGAGGGTGGACGATGCTTTTTTGGCCTTTGTTTGCTAATTTCAATCAACTTATGTATGCAGTAAAGTGAAAACAAATTTGATGTCAATATTTTGATGAGTTGTTACTGCTGAAAGCGACGAATTCCAAGGAAACGTTCATTTTCAAATTCCTCTTCCGACATTGTTCATTATAGGTCAGGTTTCCCTCCACTTCGGTAATTTATTTCTTTATCATCGGCACAATCAATTGATTTTTTGTCGCCGTCCGGATTCTTTGCCATTCTTTATGCTAAAATCCGCCAAATTCCTTGAGATATCTCCTCGCGTCTGAAACGTCTTACACCAGAAAAAGAGCTCTTGAAGAATCTGAGCGAATCCATCCATGGCGAAGGACATGTCTGGAAAAGAACGATGAACCGGAAAAAGCGACAGCAGGAAGCAGGCCCCAAAATGTGTCAAGTGCAGTTAAACATGTCAACTGATTCCAAGGGTTCACCGCTGCTTCGTTCCTCTCCCTTTCTCTCCTTCGTCTTCTTTCTCGTAATTTCTCAAAAGGATTCGAAAGATGTCCGGCAATAACTCTACGTCCACCTGATGTTCCATCTTGCCAAGCCTCCGCGTCCACCTCGATCCCATTCCTTTCCCAATTTCTTTCGCATTGTTCGTACAAAGCTGGCACTATGTTCGCATTCATTCAGTAATCTTCGGAGCGTCCAGTGTCCCTCTTCAGGCTGCGTCCGCTTTCTCTCGTATTTACGTCCTTATTCCGTCTCCATTACTCTCGTACGTGATGGGGAAGAGATATGTTCGTGTTGCAGGGTGGGACGAGAGCCAGATTATATATTTATTGTTATATTGTTATGTATTTAAAATTTTGTCTTTTTTTCGAGGATCTTGGGTGACGGGTCTGTTCATTGAATGAGCCTTTAGAGAAGAGATGATTATAAAAATAAATAACTATCTAGTAGGTCATGTTAAATTCACGTAAAGTAGTTAGCATGCTTGTAAAATTGGTTATGTGGATTTTAATTGTAAAATTTCTATATTTCTCGGAAACTGATATTGAATCGAGTCATGGAAAAGATTGGAATTTTTTTTCAAGCCAGCCGGCGACCTATTGAAGTTCGCAATCTTTCACTTCCTGCTCCGAATTTCTCAAACTGATTCGACCACTTCATGTTTCAGTCGCAATTTCTGGCTTCCCACGATCCTTTTTTGCGCACCTCCGGTGCAGCTCTGCGGTCATCTACGCCTACCTGTCATTTCAATCGCCAAATGGAAGATTCGAGCGGATTACATGTGAAACTGCTTCAACTTGCTGCGACG
The DNA here is from genome assembly GCA_905338385.1 of Darwinula stevensoni. NCBI lineage: Eukaryota > Metazoa > Arthropoda > Ostracoda > Podocopida > Darwinulidae > Darwinula > Darwinula stevensoni. The sequence goes on from CAJPEV010003956.1 coordinate 10,853, forward strand.
GTCGTGGCCATAACGCCGAATCGAGAAAGAGGAAAGACATTCGCCAGAAGCAGGCGTGTGCCAGATGAGAAAGAACAAGCATTCCCGTTGAGAACGTTTCTTCTTGGAGAGGGCGTGAACACCCAAAATTTGAATGATCTAGTAAGGTCCTCGTCTTGATGCAAGAGGGGAGAAAGAAGCGTTCAGTGAAGACGTGGAACACATTTCTTCATTATTGAATTTTGCGTACCCTCCCTAAACGACATCATAGCCTGGAATTAATGCAGAATGTTATGTCCTCCGCACATAGTAAGAACTTTTTGCGATAAAAACTAGATAAGAAATGTAGTTTCAGGAATATGATCAATAGTCCTACCGTGAGGAAGAACGTCTGAACGTAACTTTTATAACGGAGGAACGAATGACATTGTTTGTATTGGGCTTCACTTCCCAATCGTACTATTCACGTTGTCCATCACCAAGCCATTCCTTTGTCGTTCATCCATCTGGATTCCGACAGCTTCTCAACCGCGCTGCATTCTTTCCGAAGAACCGTATTCCCACATCCCATTGTTAGCTTCTCCCGTCCGTCCGTCATCTCTTTTGTCTCATTGATGGAAGCCTCGACAAACTGCATTAATGATGCAATGTTCGTACACTAACGTCTCTTGAGTATCCTCACGGGCAGTTCCTTTCCTGGTAGTCGCACGAATTTGGTATCCCATCTTTATTGTTTAAACTCGTCCAACTTCATTACGGCTTTTCAACTACATGCATCAATCCATTTTTGAAACAGCTTTTCCGAAACCTCGGATAAACAAAAAAATTGGCCTGGGTCGATATTCTGCTTTAATATTCTTGTATTTCGAGAGAGGGCCTTGCACCCGATTTTGTGGTTCTCTCGAGTCCCGCCCCATGATTCGAAGTAAAAGGTCACAAATCGCATGCTTTCTCCCCCTCTCTCCCTCTTTGAAAATCTGTATCTCCCCAACCCTCGGTCGCAGATACGTGAACTTCTGCCATTCTCATCGAGACATTCTGCATGAAAATGAAAAATAAATGCATGCATCTGATTATCTTTATCGAGTGCGTAATGGAGATTTTTTTCATTGCAGATTCCTGTTTGTCCTCGCTCATTCCTCTTAGAAAGTTTCTATAGACAAATGCAAGCTACAACTTTTTGGAGGCCATCCTCCAACCGATACTTCTCAAAGTTCCACGATCCAACTGAAAACGCCACTTTTTCGGAAATGATGTGAGGTTGGCTAGAGGGTTCATCTTGGAGTTCGTTGGCTCGGATACAGTGCCAAATGTAAAAAATTCCTCCGATGTATCTCTCGAGAAGTCTCTCGACAACCTTATTGTCCGTTTTTATGAGAAAAGATATTTGGTCTCCTCAAAGCCTGTTGCTTTTTGCACCGGAGTTTCTTGAAAATGGAGGCTGTTGTTGTGGACAGTCGAGGAGTCAATTTTTTCTGTTCATCGGTCGGAAAGACTGCAGTTTTTTGTGCCTATGCTATAGACGGATGTTTCATGGATGAGATGACACCAAGAATGCTTACTGTCTCCAAGGGTAGGGCGGAACGCTGGGCTTTAAATCCCGATTTGCATGAAATCTTGAATTTTTGCTCTTCCTTATTGGATCACCCTCCCGACTCACGTACATTAGTGCATGGCGCGATTGCGTGTGCGTGAGTGGGTGGCAGGAGAAGCAGGAAACTAGAACAACTTCAACTGGCACCACTTTCCATGGCTTTCGATTCCACTTCATGGGATTCCTCTCGGTGAGTAACCGCTCGCCCCCACCCATTACAAGAGCTGGGAACAGATGCAGCTTGCACGAGTCTACGCGCGGGTTCATAAGAATATTAAGCGGCAACTTTCAGCTTCCCAACTGTATTTGACACTCCGACTCGTTGAGACCTGGTTTGGTGAATCCCTTTCCTTCCCCAGCTGATATCTATGAGGAAAATAGGCCATATTATTTTCTACCATATTTCTTTGCATTTTGCTTGCACTCCTTCCACCAGTGCGACTATCTCTGCTTACTGCGAAATAATACAACCATCGTTTTTGCTGCCAAGAAAAAAGATAAAATTTTATTTTGAAAATGGAAAATAAAGTGGAAAAACAGCATGTAAGGAAAGGAAAACAATTATTAAATTACCTGAAAAATATGTGTTTTGAAAATTCAGACCTGACAACTCTGTTGCATGTCAACCATCAATTGGCGAGGGGTTGGGGGAGGAAAGGTGGGGGGGGGGGGGGGTGGTGTTACAAACACAACTAAGCTTCCACGGCAGTCCCTTTTTGTATAGTAGTCGATGATAGTCATCGGCCAATTCCCTCTTTCTGCCGAAGGAAGTAGTTGTGCAATCTAACGACACGTGGGGCGGGGCCATAAATTATGCAGACCCCCGTAGTACTGGTATTAATAATGGATGTGTCCCTGCCATGGAAAAACCCCTATTCGGTTTTTTAATTTACACCGAAATGCCGCGCCAATATTATCCCCGGTCGCCTTATCCGTCGTAATGCCTGGGTTTCGAAACCCAAAATTTCCTCCCTGAATCCTATAGGTCAGGAGACCTATTAGACCCTAAAGGGATCCTATAGGATCCTAAAGGATCTTATAGGTTTTTCGTGTTTCTACTGTAGTGAATGCAATATATACCCTTACGGAAATATTGTGAGAGATGATTCCTTGGGTAAGGGGAGCACACTTTTGTGCCCTTTGAGAAATGTGAGAACTCAATACTTCCATCTAGTGGCCTAGGGGAGAACTTCAAACGGAACCATGTAGGCATGTAGGGATCCGTATCAGCCCTATGGGGAACCCTATAGGTCCCATAGGTCCTATAGCGAACCCTATAGGTCCCACAGGTCCTATAGGGAACCCTATAGGTCCCATAGGTCCTATAGGGAACCCTATAGGTCCCATATGTCCTATAGGGAACCCTATAGGTCCCATAGGTCCTATAGGGAACCCTATAGGTCCCATAGGTCCTATAGGGAACCCTATAGGTCCGATAGGGAATCCTATCGGTCCTATAGAGAATCCTATGGGTCCTATGAAGAATCCTATGGGTCCTATAGGGAAGCCTATAGGTTTTATTGGGAACACTACGGGTCCTATACAGAACCCTTTGTGTCCTATGGGGAACCTATAGGCCTTATGGGGAACCCTATTGGTTCTATGAGGAACCCTATAAGTTCTATAGGGGGATCTATACGTTCTATAGGGAACTCAATAGGTTGAATAGGGGACTCTATAGGTTCTATAGGGGACTCTATTTGTCCCAAACTGAACTCTATATGGCATATAGGATCCTTTAGGATTCCTTTAGGTTCCTTTAGGTTCCTATAGGATTCCTATAGGATTCCTATATATTCCTTTAGAAATATATAGTAATCCTATGAGACATTTTCGTAATGGTAATGCCGCTAGAGGAAAAAAAAATCTGGCCTCTTCTTATACTTTTTTTTCTTGGGATTGAAACCGGAAGAACGACAGTCTCACAATATCCGTAGAATATTTGTGAGGAGGAAAGAGATGACACCGGGAGAATTACCACCCTATTTCATTAGAGGTGTTGGATGCCTAACTTGTGGAAATCAAAACAGGAAAGAAAAGGCGGTGAAAGAAAAAAGATCAGTATTGAACAGTACTGTGACGGCTTTGCCAATGGCGGCGCGATTCTCCCGGTGGCTGCTACGTGGCGCCCTCCGCGACGTCGCAGGTGTGAGGACAACTTGATGGCAACTTTTTCCAATTCTACTTTCATCTGTTTAAAATCTCCTCTATGTTCTAATTTGGACATCGGTCGTCCCAGGCTTCTCCTCTAAGAGCGATCTCCTGTGACCTAATCTAAATGTGGTCTACTTTGACCTACTTCAAGAGAGGGCCTCACCTTTTCTGCTACCTGTCCTAGTTCTCGTGTGCCCGACCAATGAAGCATTTGTCTCATTGTCACCTGACACCTGATCCGTGACTTCTCGAACCTGCATTCACCATCACATTATTTATTTCTTTGAGGAATTATACAGTCGTCAAAGTTTCCCTTTCAACAAAGCACCCCGCGATGAACGGTTAAGGTCACCCCGCAAGAGCGAATAAAAAAAACCAGCAAATAGAAAGCCCTACGACCTTAAAAAAACTCCCCGCCTTTAAAAAATGCCGCCCGCTCATATGCATACCCCCAGGAAGATAAAACCTGGCACATTTTTTTCCCATATTACCAGAGAATTCCATCGTTAACGTCATGTGGCTCCTCCATGAATTTTCCATGCTTTTTCCAGTTGATTGCCGTATGCACTTGGCTGAAACCTATTCAACGGTCACTCTTAGAACGTTCTTTCGGTTGTGCAGAGTAATTGTGATCAAATTATTTCTATGATAAAATGCTATAACATTTATATTATAAAATTTAGAGTGGCATGATTTGTCTTTCTAGCGATTGATGCATTGCATTGCGTCCATTTTGAGTCCTTTCTTTGGCCACGTGAATACATTGAAAAAGCGAAAGTAAATGAGGGGCTCGATAAGTTCCACAGTTGAGTTCAGAGATGTCACAGGAGGTTTCAGTCTAACTGTAACGAAATCAGCTTTCTTTCAGCTATCTGCTTGCCTCTGAGAGAGCAGAGACGAGCAGTCTTGAAATATGAAATTGATTCTAGTTGAATGCGTTCGTTCATCTTGATTCACCAGCAATGAGTGTGCGTGGATCGAGCGTAGATGCATGGTAAAGAATACCAGTATTTGTAGCCTATCATCTTAAATCAATTAGTGCACACGCAAATTATTTTCGGATTGAATTTTAAGTACCACCCCCCCGGGTAGAAGAAAACAGAAAGAATGCTCAGACTCCAGAGGACATCCTTCATCAGATGGTTTTAAATAACCGCGCTTATCGGTGTCGCTATCTGCAATCGATGGAAGTGCTCCTTTTCGTGTGTATTGGGGATGAATGGGATACGAACAGTGGCGTATTTTACGGGGCGGTGCGGGGCACCCATGAGACAGAGCTTGGCGCCTCCTTGGCGATAGTGTTTTCACTTGAGTTAGACAATTTTCCCCTTGATTCGGACACGCGTGCATGGGACGTTCCTCATGCATGAGTGCCGAAGTCAATTGAAACAGTGTCTGACTTAAGTGAAAAACATTAATATGATATCGCTGGGAAAAATATACGTTGCAAGAAATTGCAACTTAACTGTTTATGTCCATAGTTACCATGGAAGAAAGATATGTGAACTTGTGGATGTTCAAGAATTATGTGCAATATTTTCAGTTTATTTTTTTCTTGCTTGGCTTAAAATAAAAATTTTCTTAAAGATGAAAGATATTTCTGGCTTGATTAGGCACATCACGTCGTGAGCGCAACTTTTTTTTGTCATATTCATGGGGTGCATCTAATCCAATATGATGTTTCTGGTTTAAAACCTTGATTGAATCTGTTAAGCTTCCCCAGGCCTTTTAGGAAATTCCTCAATGGACATTAGTTGTAATTTTCAGCCATATTTCCAATGTTATTGATGCTTAATAGATTTCATTTGCTTGCCTGTTCAAATTGCAGAGTCTTTCCTGCAGCTTCTGGCATTTCATTACTAAAGTCCTGCGTGAGGTTCAAAAGCGACGCCATAATATACCTGACCAATGCACACAGAATCAAATTAATGCAATTTGGTAGAGAACAAATTTGTCCTCCATGTAATGCGTTTTCATCGCAACGAAAATTCGATGCGATAAAGACGCATCACATGGAGGAAAGATTTTTTGCGAGAAAAATTATCGAAACGAGGCACTGAATTTTCTGTGTGCAAGGCCTACTTTTTTCTTTTCAAAAGAAACTCAATCCTCGACTTACAGCGCCAATTAGGACTATAAGGGTGAATTGTGGTCTTCGAGACATCTGGTTAAGGACGTGTAACGTTAGGCCAATCTCAATCCTATTCATACGTTCATGAACCATTTCAGAGTGGGCGTGTAACGTTAGACCGATTGGAAGACTGTTTCGCATTTCATAAACCATTCCAGTGCGGACTTTGAACGTTAGGCCCATCATGAGTTCTCTCGAGCCATCTCGAATTGGTCTGAGGAGAGAATGCCCTCAAGCAGCATGGAATCCATGGTACGCGCCATCCGGTTAATTCAGGGATGTCCGAATAAGATGTCAGCATATCCCACAGCTAACCACCGCTTCATTCTCAACAAGTCTCATGAAATCAGCATAAACATGTCTCATGCATTAAAAAATAGAAGATCCAGACGCCAATACGAAGGTTGAAACAGTCTTGAATCGGGAATAATTTCGGCACGGTATCTGGCTACACTGGGGACGGTGCCGGAGCAAGCTCTCTAAGTCTAATTGAACGACAGCTGATTTCATTTTTCATGGCGAAATGGAGCATCGCATACAGCAAAAAAGCCACTTTTCGTCATCTACAAGTTAGTGTCTTTCTCATGGTTGGTCTCTTTCTTACGAAAACCTCTCAAGAGTACCAACCAAGGGGGAAGGGAGAAAAAAAAGAAATGACATTTGCATCTTAAAAAAGGGAGATTCAATTTTCTTCACAAACCGGGTTATTGAAACTTCAAATTTGTTGTAGCGATTCTGTGTTGTGATGGGAAGAATACTGCTCAATTTCGTACCTGTAGATCCTCTCAGAGAGGAATACAAGGAGGTTGGATATTGTGACAGGAAGGGGTTGAAGAGAGGGAATAGGCGCTACCGCGCCTATTGATATCTTTCCTCGTTCTAACCAATGTGGAGGTGGTTATTAAACCAATATCAATTTTATTATCGCCTATGGAGGGGGGATGGAGTTTTCATCTTTTACCTATTTTTTAAGATCCACTCACTCTCTATTACCAGGATATCTTATACGAAGTAAACATTATGATATGACAAAATGTACCCCCCTGACATTTTCTTAGTGCTGGGTTTTATTTGATGAAGGCTTAACTTGCTTCCATTAGAACTGTGCAACTAAAATTCCGAAGACTCGAAATCACGAAATCACTTGAGAAACTCAGAGTTTCAAAAAGCAGTAGGCCTCTCCATAACAATATACCGGAGTGACATTTGTGCAGTCTCGGGCCGAGACCGAGATTTTCATCGATAGAGCATGTGATGAAGGTGGTAGTGTAAAAGTTGCGTCCCCAAGTGGCACTCAACATGGTACACACTTCTGTCTAAGATGCTCGTTGAGTGAAGGCAAGATCGAAACCAGCATTCTGAGTTTCCTTGTAGGTTGAAGGAGTCCAGGCGAGGGAACCCCTCAATTCTGGTCCATGATTTTTCTTGTCAATCCCTGCTCAATGCCAAAGAGAAGATGAGCAACACGAATACAACGATTGCATTGGAATCTTTGCATTAGCTCACCAGTGATGAGGACCCGTCGATTCGGCCCCATCGATCCAGGTTGAGTCTTCCTCCATCCATACATATGATGTTGAGGATCCACTCCAGAACTTCCAGAATGGAGATGAAGGACAGACCAGTGTAGAGACCCAGTAACCCTCCCAAAGTCCCAATGAAGCTCGACCACTAATAAGTAAAACTTGTTGAGGCCCATACAGTGATACATTCTGGAATCCCAACCGATGGACCTATGAAATATATCTACTCACAGGATACATGAGATGCTCAGTGATTGTCTCCACTGTAAGGCTCTCATAGTAGATGTTCACCACAACATGACTTTGTCTAAAGAGAAAATTAAAAGGCAATATCTATTAGAGCAAATATCGGGTTCATATCCCAACTGGCAAATCGTGAACATCTAATACTTTAATCCGAAAAGCCCGAAAGTTGGGGTGGTGTTGCTGGCTATCATCCCTACGCGCGAAGGTCTACGAGACTGTCATTTTAGGCCAAAGGCTAGTCCATCCACAGCTCAATGCGCCAGGTCCCCAAGGCTATACCATGCTAGGCCATGGGATATGCCATCCACAGTTCAAAACGCCCGGTCTATGTGGCTATGCTATTTCAGGCCATAGGCTTTGCTATCCAATGCACTTAGCTCCAGGTCCATTGGACTACACCAGTCTGAGCCATAGGCTGTGACTCATCATGTTATTTCCAAAGGTTTCCTACTGAGCGGTGTGAATCTCAGGGTTCTACTAACCGAATGCGTGTCATGTTTGCATTGATTGACTGCAAGTTTTCCTTGGAATACATTCTTTGTTGAAGTTTGTTTTTGGTATTTTTATATTCGTTAGGTCAGGCGTGGCGATTCGCGAAATCGCTCCCATGCTGTAGTTTTCTGTTTGCGTTTCATGTGCTGGCAAATTTATTTGAGTTCTCACGATTTCTAAAGTAAGAAAAATCACGTAAGTTCTCTGTTACATATGTCGCGCAAACGGGCCGCTCATAACATCAAAATGGCCGCGATTTTTAACCATCCTGGTTCTCTATCCTTACTTTTCACTCTTGGGTCTACTGTAAATGAAGATCGCTGGAGGTGGACTTTCGGGAAAATACGCACAGAGTCGAGATCGATCCTGGATACGGATACGAGTGCCACTCATTAAAAGTACATTTCGTAGCCATGAATACCCCTTGGAGGGATGGGGGGGTGGGTAGATATATAACGTCCGAGCGGCCACTTTTTATAGAAATGAAATACAAGTAAAACGACCCTTACGAAAATGTCTTATAGGATTCCTATATATTCCTAAAGGAATAAGGTTTTTCGTGTTTCAAAAACCTATAGGAAAGTCTATAGGTTTCCTATAAGAAATATCTATAGGTTTCCTATAGGACATTTTCGTAAGGGGAACTAAAGTTCGTTTGAGGAAGTGAACGTCGAAAGACCAACATTCGTTAAAGGAGACAAGGGCGACAACCAGATGCATTGTCGAAGTGTTGGAGGGTCTTGGCATGTCATGCTCCCGTATTAAGTAGGGCTGCTCTAATAATCCCGCGGCACAAACTCCTTTACTCTGCCAATGTGCGCCGCAAGCCCACGTTAACCTCTATGAATTACTTCGCACATGACTCGCCGGCATTTCGCTTGGACCAATCGCCCTTTCCTTCCACTAGCATTAATTGAAGTATTGGACCCATATTCGAAATTAAAAGAATTCTAGGAACGACTCGATGGAGCTTCCTGGTTCCTCTGAGATCTTATTGTGCCTTGCTGTCGGGTTGCTTTCGTAGAGTTAGTATTTAAAGAAAAAAAGTGGATTGAAAAATCTGGGGATATCCCAGAAATCTGGGGAAAGCGAATGGTGACTAGGATTCGTGAGCCTAAGTATGACTTTCAATTGCAGAACCATACTTTTTCTATGAGTGCGTCATCTCCAGTTATTTCCGTGCTCAGTGGGTCTCCGATAACCATAGTAACGGCTACATGCAGCGTTGCATGAGGCCGATAACGTTCGGAAACGTTGATTACGGGGTGAGTAGCGGAAGGCCGTCAATAAAAGCCAACCGACGATTAAGGATAACGCCATTGGGTTGCCCTTCGTCATTGCTCGACGTCGGTTCTCCGTCCTTTCCAATGACGATTAACGAAGCGCATGGGCCTTCTTCTCAGGTGGTCAGCCAGGGGCGAGGGGGGGGGGGGGAAAGTGGCGACCGCCTCCCATGACCATGTGCGCATTCCCATTAAGTACTTCCGTGCTTTTGCTCGGGATACCTACTAATACACTTTTAAAAGCGACCGTTTTTACAGCAGCTTTTTTACTATGGGTAAATGGCAACTTTGATATACTATTTTTATCATTCAACCATTGTTTTTTTCAACGTAACTCTAATGTGGACTGGACAGACTTTGAATTGTGACAGAAAGTCCGATTTTTCAGCTCGTTCCTGCTAATGTTCTTCCATTTTTCCTGTTCCATCCAGGTGATGAGATGAACCAGCAGCACATCCTCGCGATCCATCTTCGCCGAGGATAGTGACCAGGAATAAGTCTCCTCTCTGAAAGAAGATAACACTATTTCGTTCATTTTTTTCTCATCGTGTGCAGAGTGCGTACATAAAATGCTAACTTACGAGCAGAGTTGATGAGGACAATCACAGAACCCTTCAGACTGAAATTCCTCTCTCATCTTCTTATAGGTGTCCTGTGGACCTTTTTCCGAAAACAAGAAATATCTGATAAGGTTCCTATTTTTTATTATTATCAACATTATCAAAACTAACGTCTTACACGTCTTCGCGATTATAAGACTCTCAATCACTCATGAATCTTACGATTTAATCTATCGAGATTTTCCTTGACAAAGAGAAGTGATGATGGAATTTCTCACAATCAGGAAGTGTCCGCACTCCATCTATTACGGCATTCATGAGATCGTATTGGTCGAAATGATGTGAGCAGTTGTTGAGCTCAGAGTCATTTCTCCCTCGGTCCAAAAGGCACGCTATTCGGCACAGCTGATAAAACAGAGGGCGGAATAGACAATCACGGGGGGCGATTCGAAATGAACTGTGAGACCTCAAATGCTAAATCTCACTCTGTTTGTGAATGGATAGTTCTTGTCATTCACGAGGAATCGCTTCTCAAGGTAGGAATCCGGAGCACAAAATCCGCCTTCTTCTGTAGGAAGTCGTTGCAATCTCGTCTTCTTGATGGGGACGTCATTAGTTGTTCCTAAGTTTACTTGAAATCCTTTCCGATACACTTCTTGTAACGCTAATTTAGGAGGGTGAATGGAGAGACGGTATCCTATTACAGTTTGCGAAATGTCGCTGCCATGAGAATTCAATATGAGTTGTAATCCATCCTGCGAAAAACCATATAGGCGAAATTAGCTCCTCATTTCCATATCTCCGCTTTGGACGATTCCGAAGTCTCTCACCGAGGGTCCCATGCGGCTGTTTAACGATAATTTCTCTCCCGGTTTCAGTTTGCGCTCAACAGCCTCGTCTCCGTCGCGGTTGAAAGTAATGCATTTACTGGACCTTTCCTTTAAACGACTAGGAAAATTCACGAATTCAAAATTTTAACCCTTATTCGGGCCATTGGATCGCCCCTCCTCCAGTGGATATTTCAGTTCATTACTCTCCGCAGTTTTTTTCAAAATATTTTTCAAATTTGATATGGGTTTCATAGACAGTTTTATAGATTCAAAAACTAATTTACAAAATTTGGATTTCCTTTTAAGGAAAATATTATAAAAATGTTTGGCCTTGCCCGTTTGTATCACAAAAATATTTTGCCCGGAAGAGTGCTGACCATTTCTCATGAATCCGCCATTTCCACTTTCTGCTTCCCAGCCAAATTAACTTTTTCAATCATTGGTTTAAAGTAACTTTCTGATTCCTTTAATAACAGGAAAGAACTAAATAACGAAAGGAACTCATCTGCAGCCAAATTATGAGTTAGTTTTTAACGTGGAGTCCATGAGGGTGGGCGATCCATGAAAATGGAGTCTTAACCAAGGGATGAAGCAAAGGTACCTACTCATAGTTGCAACCGATCGAATTAAATCTGCAATGGAGTAAGTGTTCTATTACGCTCATTCCCTTAAAGTTCTTCTCTTTATCCTCACGAAAGCCGTCGTCCTTCCAGTATTCTTTGTCGTTCAAGATGTCGACGATATCCACTAACCGTCTATGTCCCCTCGGCGGATTTCCTACGAGTGAAAATTGTATTTCATTCCTGGTAGGAATCGTATCATGGTAGAACAGTGAGATATCAACTGTATTAGCGAATTCAATGTTCACTTTTTAAAAATTATTATTTGCACGACGGAGCAATAAGATGGTAACTCTATTTTGGAACAAAAATTCTGCAAAATTTGGTCTCACATCTGGTAAACAGATAAACATCTCTGCACTTCTCTTTTATTTCATTTGCACTGTAAAATAACTTGTAGGTGTAGGATGCAACATTCCTCCAGAAAGTTCAAAAACAATTTTTTCCGTTTTATTTGGACGTTCCTAAGATCTCGATGAGTGATGGAGGAAAAAGGCAATGTAGTAATATGAAGTGGGATATGCTTTTTTTTCTCATACGTAATACACTTACCTTTCATTTTTGAAAATGGGTTAATGCAGAATTCCAGTGATTCATTGTGATAGTTGATCTTGCTGTCAGCATTCTCGAAGAAAGGAAGCAGATCTGTTTTTTCTCGCTTGCTTGTGCTCTGGCGAGCTAGCTCTTTCTTGAGGTAACTTTGAAGAAGCTGAACACCGTCGTCAATTATCGGGAATGCTGTACCTTCCCCCTCTAAAAAGCGATACATGGGGCATATCGTGACTGCTGGAAAAGGGAGTCTTTCCTTCATCTCCATCTAGATCCCATCTAGGGGATTCACACACGGAATCTCGTAGTTCTCGTAGTTTCTATTCACAAGGAAACTTGGATGTTAACGCATTCCCTGCAATATACGATGATAATAAGACGATAGCCGATAGTGCCGTTACCGCAACCCTGGGTGCCGGAGTTAGCCGCCACATCAGAAAAGCGCTAATTTAAATCCATGGAAGGTAATGAGTTGTTACTGGACGAAAGAGAGGGCTCACGGTGACGTACCTGAGAAGAGGAAGTCACTGGTCCCGACGTGAACGACTTGAGGACTCCGCTGATTTCGTAGGTCATGTAACCCGAGGCGATGAAGAAGATCAAAAGCCATATGGTCCTTCTGAAGCGAGAGGTGTCGGGGTATACAGATCGACCCAAGGCCTGAATGATAGCGTTTCATCAACGGATCAGTACATAAAACGAATCCGATTGCCATGATGCACTAGGTAATTTACATCCACGAGTGAGAATCGCTCGAGGCTCATTTGAGGCATAATAGTTTCTTTCTGTTTCTCTACATGTTGAGGACTTTTTAAACCTAAAATCTCTAGTGTGGTTTTCTGTGAAGTACTCCAATTGGCTGGGATCATTTTCATGAGCGAAACACATACATTTTTCATATAAACATTTATACTCAATGTTGTTTGAGCATCACGAACATGCACGATCATTGCATGTGTGAAATAAACCATGCAAAGTTACGCGTGATCCCACGTGACTCTTGATTTCTTCTGATACTGCCTTTCTCATGCAATTCTACAGTATCTCTGACTCATCACACAGCAATCGCTCTATTTCTGACTTTGAAACTCTATTCGAACACGCTTCCATTGCTAATCCGGTTTCAGGGAGTCAATCAACAGCACCCGTGTACGAGTACTTCAAAAATGAGTGAATTTTAAGGGAATACCATTCATGGGAATGCGTAGTAATATCTGTTTTTGTGCCGGAAAATGGAAATAAAGATGACTCACGTGTGCCGAAAATCTCTGAAGGAATCTGAAGGTGACGGGTCCGACACCACTTCTCCTTCATCCTGAAACCGAATATCCGCTTCTCTACCATCGTCTGACGGAGCGACGATGACGCTCTTCCTCACCATTTCTTCGACCGAAACTCGTTTTTTTTCACCTTATTTCCACTCTGGAGGAAGTCGATGCTGGGTCGCCTGCGTCTTGAAAGGAGTGTGGCCAGACCCTGACAAACTCCGATCGGCCGAGGTGTTGTTCTGATTCTGATGGGCGGGTGTCAATGTAGCGCATGGGTGCGCACCGCTGAGAAAATGAACAATCGTTGGGATCCATTGATATTAGTGAAAACTCGGTTAACTGGAAACTATGAGCAGCACTGCACATGAGAATGAGAGAGGGTTGTTGTTGGCAAAACTCAGTTTAGTTGGGGTATTGAGTAGATCATTCCAACTACTCAGGGTGTAGTAGGAATGATCTGAAAACTCACCTTAAAAAGCGCGGGTGCACGCTGTTTTTTTGCCTTTGTTTGCTAATTTTAATCAACTTATGTGTCCTGTAAAGTGAAAATAAATTTGATGTCAATATTTTGGTGAGTTGTTACTGCTGGAAGCGATGAATTCCAAGAAAACGTTAATTTTCAAATTCCCCTTCTACAATAGTTCATAATAGGTCCGGTTTCCCTCCACTAACGTAATCTATTTCTTCGTCATCGACACAATCGACATAATTGATTTTTTGTCGACGTCCGGATTCTTTGCCATTCTTTATACTAAAATCCGCTAAATTCCTTGAGATATCTCTTGCGTCTGAAACGTCTTACATCAGAAAGTGAACTCTTGAAGATTCTGAGCGAAACCGTCCATGGTGAAGGACATGTCTGCAAAAGAACGATAAACCGGAGAGAGCGACAGCCGGAAGCAAGCCCCAATATGTGTCAAGTGCAGTTAAACATGTCAACTGATTCCAAGGGTTCACCGCTGCTTCGTTCCTCTCCCTTCTCTCCTGCGTCTTCTTACTCGTAATGTCTCAAAAAAATTCGAAAGATGCCCGACAATAACTCGCCGTCCACCTGATGTTCCATCTTGCCAAGCTTCCGCGTCCACCTCAATCCCATTTCTTTCCCAATTTCTTTCGCATTGTTTGTACAAAGCTGACACTATGTTCGCATTCATTCAGTCATCTTCTGAGCGTCCAGTGTCCCTCTTCAGGCTGCGTCAGCTTCCACTCGTATTTACGACCTCATTACGTCTCCATTACTCTCGTGCGTGATGGGGAAGAGTTATGTTCGTGTTGCAGGGTGGGACGGGAGCCAGATGTTGCATTTAAAATATTGTCTGGTTTTCAAGGATCTTGGGTGACGGGTCTGTTCATTGAATGAGCCTTCAGAGAAGAGATGATTTTAAACATAAATAATTATCTAGAAGGTCATTTAAAATTCACGTTAAATAATTAACATGCTTGTAAAATTGGTTATGTGGGTTTTAATAGTAAAATTTGTATATTTCTCGGAAATTGATATTGAATCGAACCATGGAAAATATTGGAATTTTTTTAAAAGCCAGCCTGCGACCTGTTGAAGTTCGCAATCTTTCGCTTCCTGCTCCGAATTTCTCAAGCCAATTCGACCACTTCATCTTTCAGTCGCAAATTCTGGCTTCCCACGATCCTTTTTTGCGCACCTCCGGTGCAGCTCAGTGGTCATCTACGCCTACCTGTCATTCAATTGCCAAATGAAAGATTCGAACGGATTACGCGTGAAACTGCTTCAACTTGCTGCGACGGTCGTGGCTTTATGCCGAATCGAGAAAGAGGAAAGACATCTGCCAGAAGGACTCATGTGTGAGATGAGAACGAACGGGCTGCAAGTATTTCCGTTGAGAACGTTCCTCCATGGAGAGGGCGTGAACACTCAACATTTGAATGATCTAATGAGGCCCTCGTCTTGATGCAAGAGGGCAATAAGCGCAATAAGCGTTCAGTGAAGACGTGGAAAAAATTTCATTATTGAAATTTGCGTACTCTCCCTGAACGACATCATAGCGTCCCTTACGAAAATGTCCTATAGGAAACCTATAGATATTTCTTATAGGAAACCTATAGACTTTCCTATAGGTTTTTGAAACACGA
>CAJPEV010003957.1:2753-16575 GCA_905338385.1 Darwinula stevensoni
ACCACGACAATGCCCCCGCACATTCAGCAAACGTCGTGAAGCAGTGGTTGGCGAAGATGGGTACCGAGGTGTTGCGCCAGGCGTCCAACTCTCCTGATCTGGCTCCTGCGGATTTCTGGTTGTTCACCCTCCTCAAGAGACATTTGAAAGGCAAGCGATTCGACAGCGTGGAGGAAATCAAGCGCAACGTCGAACAGGTGCTGAAGTCGATTCCGGTCAGCGCGTTCCGGAAGGCGATAGTTGAGTCCTGGCCGACTAGATGGGCAAAGTGTGTGGCCGCCGACGGCGAGTACTTTGAGGGCGATTGAGACGGCTTTCACATGTCCGATTTTTTTTTTAAGAAAATAAAAAGAATTTCTTGGAAATCGGGAAATGTGATTTACATGCCTCTATGTAACAATTTTTTTCCGGTGATTCGGGAGGGTTTGGAACACATTCTGCATATCGTTGTGTTCCTATTTGACGGGGCTTTCAGAATTTGTAGGAATTGTTCGCGTGCGCGCAATATGCAAATTTTTATTGCGGAACACGCATGACTTTTCATACAAGCCTCGTACATTTTAATCCTTGAAACATTCCTCTGAAAATGTAACCTAGCCCTGGAATTCATCAGGAAATTCCAACCACCTAGGTCCTTCTACTTTCCACACTAAGCTACTCTACATGTTTTACTTAGTTACAGACATTGTGAAGCCTTATCATAAGTAGGACTTGCCTGGCCTAATGCGGGAGGACATTTATCTTTGCATCCCATGTGATTCCGCTCCTGGATGCCTTTGCCTCCGGAAAGGGGTGTTTGGGATATTTCAGCTCTTGACCATGGGATTAGGATGAAGGAGCAGTATCTGTGTAAGGTACTGCTCCTCCTACTGACTGTACTCGTGAATTCCCGACAGTGCGAATTACTAAGCCTAGACCGAGGGGTCAAACTTGATTAAGCTGGGGGCCGGGTGGAACCCTACTAAACTAACGAGTTTGTTGGCCCGAAGGGCAAACAAACTCGTTATGGTCGCGCCTTCGGCAGTCCATTACCTCATTATCAACCCTGACGAATTTTCGCGAAAAAAATTTTTTCTTCTGAAATGGAGACTCAGGGAACTCCATGCCATCCAGTTTCAGCCTCATACGTTTTCCATTTTTGAATTAGAGTCAGTCAGTCACGATCGTTATATATATGAGAAAAGTAGAATTTTTCCTTTACGCAGCTATCCATCAGGCCAAGTTTTTTTTAAACTTTAATGCGTCTTCTGTTTAGCTGGATCAGAAAATTCGTGAAAATAGGCTTTTAGCAAAATATGTGCCCTGAGCAGTTTTAACCGAAAAGTACTTTTTTTTTCTCACCGAAATCCATCCTCAGTGAACTACATACCCACAACGTTTCAACATTATACGTTTGCCCTGTTCGCTGGTGGAAAAAAATGCTTGGAAAAACCGACCCACCCTAACGCTAGGCCCGGAATGGATGCACCATGAATGGTGAATACTCCCCAGGACTGTAATATCATGTCACTCATGAATATGCAAAGTTTCACCTTTCCATTTCTGTCCAATTCGCCACGACTATTTTTTTTCTTCAAAACATTGCACCTGGAAAAAATTCCCCCAGGGGAGACTTCACATTTGTATATGGCTCCTTGTCTCAGTTGTCACATTCATGCAAAGTTTCAGCTATCCATGTTCATCAGTTTAACTAATGCAAAAAAATTGGCTAAAAACTGAAAACATCTCCCTTTGAAATGTGTGCCACCAGGGCATTTACTTGCAAAGTCTGAATTTTTCTGCACGCAGCATCTCAATAGATAGTTATGTACCAAGTTTCATATATCCACACCAGCTCAATATGCCAAGGTAAAAAAATGAAATTAAAACATTGGCCCTTAAAAATATGCTTCCACATCGCATGAATAAAAAATTTTTCATTTTTCCTTAACTCATCGTCTCAGTAGGCACGTCCATGCCATGTTTCAGCTTTCCACGTCTCTCCGTTTTACTAAAGCAAAAATAATGTTCTGGAGGGGGAATGAGTAACGGGACATGGAAGGCAAAAGGAATCAGAAGAAATCCAAGGAATGGCCGGGAATTGAACTCGGACCTTTTGATTGCCGGTCAGATATGCTACTACCACACCACCTAACTTAGGATTTCCAGTTGGCTCTCTGAATGCCATCCTACTGTCACAATATATATTTAAGAAAAACGTTTCCCCAAAAAATGTGTACCCCCGTGGGTATGTACTTCCAAAGTCGGACTTTTTCTGAACTCTGCATCCCAAAAGGTACATGTGTACCAAGTTTCATACAGTATTTTTAATCCTTCTAGAACATGGTTAGTCAGTCAGTCAGTCACGATCGTCTATATATATTAGATGTGCTACGTTTAGGAAGGATCATCTTATTTTTTTCGGATCAACTTTGCACTTGCCACCAAAATCGTTTACCACTCTGAAGCCATAGATTGATGTAGTTAGAGATTTTTATTACTTGACATACCTGATACGGTGATGAGGCCACTCAGGAAACTGAGTTTGAGACCGGCGTCTATATCCATGGCAGAAGTCTTAACCGAAATATTATCCTCAGCTATAATCTCCAAATAATAAGATTCTTGGGGAGATACTTTGAGGTTTTCCCCTAAAGTTTTCTGATTCCACAGGGTGATGCCAGGCACAAGGCTGTCTGTTCTCCGGTCGTAGAGAGACCCCAACTGGAAGGGCCGGCCCAGGCATGCCAGCTCCAACGGCTGACACTGCATATTTATTACTTTTCCCTTTCTTTCTCTACCTGCAGAGGAAAAGGATGTTAGACACGATGATCCCCGAAAAGGGTCACGGCAATTTTCATGTTCATCTGTGTGATTCTGATGCACCAGCGATCTTACCCTAAAACTAAAAATAAATTTTTAAAAATCTGATCCCAATGCATTGCGCTAGAAAAAAGGTTTTGTGAAGTTTGAGGAGATTAGTCCTTGAAAGTAAGTTTTTTTCTTTTAGTTACAGGTATGCCTACTTTAGAGTGCGATTAGATAGGTGTCAGCTTCAGCACAACACAGTAATCATTCACCGTTCAAATGAGACCTGACGCAAACGAATCACACGACGTTGTAACGAAGTTCACTTGACTACCAAGTCGTTCTTATGGTGGATCTTTGCGTCTGGACCACGTTCCTGGGAGTAGGGCTGTTAGAGCCTCTCCACGTCTTAAACGCCTTCCTTGCCCGTTGTAAAACTGCTTGTGACGTCATCCTTGATGTCATCCGTTGTACATCCCCTGCCGTCGTTTCATGTACGGATGACCAAAGTATCGTTTTGAACTCCACATCTCCTTGGTATTTTTTCTTTGCCATGAAAGTTAAGCCATTCTTTGAAATGAATGTGAAGTTTAAGAGGGTGCAAAATGCCTTTTTTCACGAAGGATTTATTTCATTTCATTCTTGTTTGGTGTTATGTTCAACGGGTCCATCATTGCTATCGGTAACTGTCCCAATATGAAAAGCATATCCTATCCTCATTCAGCCTGTGATGGTTTTATGCATGGTGAGTGAAACATTGTGTCGAGGTTTTCATTGGATCATGGGCATTAGATGAAGCCTGAGACTCCAGAAAGTCCTAAAAAAATTGAATTGTATGGATTTCATCGTTCAGTCGCGAATTATTTTCAGCCCGTTTTTAACTCATTTTTTACGTTTTAAAATTAAAAACGTCATTCAAGATGCAAATAAAAATCGAATTTCCATATTTCTTTCCATGACACTATTTAAGATGATTCGATTAACAGTGTTGCTATTGAATACATACTTTTTGGGTAAATCGTCCGGTTCCTGACAATTGTCTCGTCAATTAGTTAAAAGAAATGAAGGAATAACAAAAAATTTAACGCTTTAAAGGGCACTACTTTGAATATCAAAATAAAATATATTACCATGCCAAGCGCACTTAGTTCAGTGAACCCATCATGTAGACATGATATATGACCTATTCCAAACATATGTGGCGCAAAAATGAGACGGTAAGTATTCTCGCTAGAGACCATAACCGGAAAGTAAACACAGGTGTTGGTAGTGGTAAGTATACTTACCAGTAACCTATAAAGGGCTAATACTATGTTCAGTTGTAATGCTCAATTGGGCATTGGGAAGGCGAAAGGGTAAAGACCCAGTAATATCACCACAAGCACTTTAATAAGGTTTTTACGAACTTCACTCACAGTACTCAGCGAACTAAGTATTCGACACATTCAGCCCTGCACACTAAGCAAATGAAGCATTCGCTTTATTCAACAGTGTGCTTCTGTGAATGAATTGCCTTTTATTTAGTCAAGAATAGCTAGGGGCACCCTCTAAGTGGGTTAGTGCGAAAACACTGTCCCGTTCATGTTCTTGTTCAAGCTGATTTTAATTGAGTACTTCAGGTGCTTCAGACCATTCGCGGTCTTGCAAAGCTTTAACTGCTGGCTTATTGATGCATGACATCATCTCGTGCCTGCTTTCTCGACACTGCACGGTTCACAGACATGTTTCCTCTTCAAAAAAAATCAAACGTATAATATGATCTGAGCCTTTACAATCAATGAGAGCAGGTTTAGTGTTACCATAAGATGCAATTGGAGTATCTGAAATTTCAGCTGTCCATGAAAAGTCTGAAATCGTCAGGCACATCACCAAAAAAGTAATAGCAATAGGTCGTGTAATCAATAAGTTCCGAGAATGGTTCTTAACTCCATTATTCTTTGATGGACAGATGTCACTTCTCGTAGGTTAGAACTTCTAGTGCATGGGCGAAATTTCTTACTTATTGGTTTTTATTAGGATTTTAAAAGAAATTTATTCAAATTGACACAATGAACTACTTAGCGAACATGTGTGAGGAATTTTTGGACTACTAACAAATTTTTAAGAGCCATCAAATTTTGCGCGGAAGTGGACGAACCTTGATACCTCAGGAACCTTGAAGGCATTCCACTGATGCAAAGGATTCGCAGAAGAGGAGACCTTCAACATGGTTACCCAAAGTTGGGCGATCATCGACATCAACACAGGAGTGGAACTTCTATTCACCTCCATTAATGCCAACATGAGATCAGTTCAAGTTCTCGGAGAGCTCATGAATTGTTACTTTTTGAACTCTGTGAAGGATTTCTTGCACGTTTTGTACTCTTCCCTAACATTTTTGATAGCCGACTTGGACCCTACAAGCGTTTGTCAAACAGGCACGAACAATTTATAAATCGTTGTGCCTGTCGAACATCGTCCAGTAGCTTGAAGCATCTGCTGCCAAATGAAAAAGCACGTAACTTACCACAAGTTTATTTCCACTAAATTTTACAAAATTTGCATTTTTTATTATTTCCAGTTTGTTTTCATCAGTCACCTACTCATTTTCGCCAGGTAGTTAATAGTCTCTTTTAGAACAAAATTCCTTAAAAATGCAAATGGAAACCAATAAACAATTTTGAGACAATTTGAGAGCAAATTTTGCCAATGCATCCCCAAGGCTCAACCAAAAAAACTTGGTGTCACAGAAGTGTCATCTGTCCATCTAAGAATAGCGCAGTTACAAAACCATTCTTGGAACTTATTGATTGCACCATGTATAGTTTCGATCACGTAATACAGTCACCGGCACTCCAACATCAGAACACATAAGGAATTCTAAGCCATCGCAAGCAAACGGCTTATCTTAACCACTCTTATGATAGTGCATTTTTCAAGGCGAGATAGCAAAGTATCCTGAACAGATTCTTGGAAGAGAGAGATAGTAAAACTTGTGTACGCTGGGAATCTTCTGGAATGTAATGTAGCAAATACTGGATCCAAATGATCGTCAAGAATCCGCTTCCCCCATTCATTGTTCATCGGAAGACGTCGATGAAATTAGTTTTGCATCCGTGGATCTCGCACGATGGATGACATGATCCCTTCGAGAAATTTTAAGCATTTTTCTGCTCAAGACAAATATCGAGACGCTCGTATGGGCAAAATATTGGAAATATCATATCGTCACCAGTTTAATAAGGGTCTATCTGACATTTTTAGGAAAAATGAGATTATGACTTCCAGGTAACCCGCATGGCAAGCAGATTTAGGGGCTATAGAGATTTTGTGTGAATTCCCTCAAGGAAGGCTACAATTAACAATCCTTCAAGGTTCTTTTTGCCTGGGTCTAAAAGATTCAGGTCAACAAGGTTTTATCTACAGTTCCTGAAGAATAGGTAAAGAAAAATTCAGGAGACTTTTGATTGGTTTATTATCCAGGGTAGGCCGTCCCCTATTGCTTTCAGTCAATCAGATATCTTGTTACAGCTAGCACCATCTGATGAAATTTCGCCTAACATCTAACTTCTGCTCAAGCAAGATGATATGAAAGCCTATATTTCAAGTGTGTGTTTCATGGATGAGTGAAAGGAAAATGGTTTATCTGTTAACAATTTTTGGTGGAAAAGTATATTTGGTTTAGTGCTCATAGAACCTAGTTCCTTTGATAGAATATGATTATACCTGTCTCAGTTAAGAAAAAAACTTTTTTGTGCTCAAGAGCTGGGGGTTGGGTAGGAGGGAAAAATTTTTTCTTAGCCGAGACAGAGATAATTATGTAAAAGATGAACTTATCCAACGATACATACTCTTTTCTTCAGGTTTTACAGGGCGTTAACATCACAGCAGAATATCTGAGTTCTTTTCTTGGGTCTCTTTTTTCCATGTTCTTGCTTTGAACAGGAAGAATAGAATAAACCTAATGAATAGGAGTCAAACTGACTTCCAAGACTAAAAGTCCGCTGCCAAAAATCTTAATTTTAAGTCATTTTCCATTTCGTTATGTCAGCCATGATCCACTCTAAGATCACCATTTGAAGTTAAGCTTAAGTTGCCTGATACTGATGGTCTTTCACAAGGTCGGCATCTGCAAAATACCAAATACCAGGCAAGGTGCTCGTCCCCTTGAAAAACTGGCCTAAAATTCAAGTAATATTTTATGAGGTTAGTCTCAGTAAAGGGAAGAAACAGGATCTCAAAAGTATGCCTAGATTCCCAAAGTGGACAAGATGCATTACAATGACTTGTACAGTAGAAAACAGGGTGTACCATTAGTAACTCCCTATTTTAAAATGCTTCTAACTATTTTATCAATATTTCAGAATGAAATTTCATTAAACAAACTTAAGAAACAAAATGACGTTATACCTGTGGAGCTATTTCAATACTACAATACATTGTCAACTATCCTCCCCATTTCCATCCACGGTGACGCCCACCGCCCCGGGAAAACCGAAGCCTTCCTGGAAGTCTCGAAGTGAATTTAATCCTGACCCCAAGAATAAAATCTGTAATCTGTGGGTTCGACTTGCGCCATGACTGTGCCCTCTGTTCTGTGTGCTTGAGCACTCAGTATCTTCGCCATGTCCTCCGAGGATGTGGGAGTAAGGCCAGATCCAGATAAGCCTGGGCATGCCTAGAAACTAGAATATTGTAACCTAGTTATCCTGCAGTGTATTATCCACCGAATTGTTTGGTAACATGTTGGCTGTTATGTTGCGTGCAGTAAACATGGTGTGGGGTGACAGAGTATATATCATCGCATAGCAGTGATTACCCTGCGCAAATTGGGTCAGGAACCTGCAACCATTTTTAAGACTTTGCAGCCACTTGGAATCAGTCGGCAGTTTGTTCCGAGCTATCAATGATACTCGGGGAGTACGTGACCACCCTAGATCTGGACGTCCACGCACTGCCAGAACACCAAGAGCCATCAAAGCAGTTAGCAACAGGATTCGGCGAAATTCTCTCCACAAGCAAAAAGTGATGGCCATGGAAATGGCCATCTTTGAGTAGAAGAATGTTTCTGTTGATTAAATCAGACCTAAGGATGGGTGCTTACGGAAGAAGCACAGGACACATGCTGACTATATCTCTGAAAGAAATCTGGAGGTCCTGATCGAAAGTAGTACTGCAAAGGTATGTGCAAACATAGACCAGAAAATCCTCTTAACTGATGGGAAAATCTTCACAATTGAAGAAAATGTCAACCGGCAAAATGACCAAGTGCATGCCCACAACTCTTGGAAAGCTGCAAAAGTCATCCATGAGGTGGAGAGAGGTCATCATTTTGCTTCCGTCATGGTTTGGTGGGGTGTGAGCTATGAGGATGTCACCAAGCTGCATTTTTGCAAGCAATGAGTGAAGAAATCTGCCAAGGTATACCATGAATGCGTCTTAGAGAAGACAGCGAAGCCTCTCTGCCAAAGAGAGTTCAATTTGGGCAGCTGGATATTCCAGCAAGACTCTGCACCTGCTCACAAGGCTAAGACAACGCAGGAGTGGCTAACCAACAATGTCCACGAGTTCATCAAGGACTCAGATCGGCCATATGGGTGCCCCGACTTGAACTCACTGGACTACAAACTATGAGCAGAGTTGGAGCTGATGGCCTGCCACAGAAGACATCCAAATATTGAAAGTCTCAAGCGGGTCCTTGCAAAATCAGCAGCCAATATCTCAATGGACGTGGTCCGTACTGCGATCGATGAGTGGCCTGATTGTTTAAAGTAATGTGTGAAGGCAAGGGGGTGGACATTTTGAATAATGTTTCTGTAATATGTTTGCAATTATGAAGGGAAATAAATGCTGTTAGTGAATACAGGGTATGTTTTATATTAACAGAGTTATTACAAAAAAACATTGTAACAGTATTTAAGGCAGGACTAGGTAGATGATATTAAGGAAAGTATTTTTACATCAATCATTGAAGAGTTGGTATGAAAATTTCGTATCTTCTTTTTATTGAAGAGCGCGTAAAATTTATAAAGAATGCCAGATTGAAAAAATTGTACAATATTTTCAATTCAAAAACTTCTCAAAACACGACATTCTGTGTACAGGTGCCATCGTTGCCTAGGTTTCGGTCTTATCGGGGTCCAGGCTCTATCTTAATCTTTAACGTATTGCCAACACTGTACACTTGAGAAAGCTAAATATAGCTGTTTGCGGGAAAATATTGGTTCAGGAAGGTAATATCCAATTCGTTTGAATGTTTGCTGTGACACTTGTTGGTAGTCATGGCAAAAGCATACATGGATGGAAAAGCAACCTGTTTGCCGTTTGATAGTGAGAGGCATTGTCGGATCTGGCGGAGCCAAGCCAATGCGTGGAAGCAACATATTGTCCTTTAGCTTCGCCAATTATCTCCATGTCCAAAAGTTCTCACGTTGTCGCATAACTAAGGCTCGAACTCCGTTTACCGATAATTATTTTGCTCATTGTTATCCGAGGCCACGCTGTCGATCCTATATTAAGTATGCTCACATGCTCCAGTTTGCATATTTGTTGAACAGTGAATTAAGGATCATCCAAACATGCATGTAAACACGTAAGCAAATGCTCACGTGTTTGTAAACATGCTATTTTTTAGCGCACTTTCAACAATGTTATGACTCTCCACTGTTGAGTAAAGAATGACACTCTGTAGTCCTATGTTTCATTCCAGAGTAAAGTAAGAACTCCAAACGTTTGTGGGTAAAAGAACAGCTGTCGTTTTCTTTCTTGGATTAAGTGGGATTTTAGAACCCTGCACGGGCTTTTGCACAGCCCGATCTCCCCGACCCGACCGGCTGGCTGTCTAGGGCCGAGATTTTCAAGATCTTTCATAGTGTCGGGTTGGGTAGTGTGCCATTCTATCATTTAAGTGTTATCGATTTTCTGATCGGAGAAAATGGAAACTCCGTGTCATGACTGGAATCTTATTTATGCGTGTCATCTAAGAGAAAAGAAATCCTAAGTTGTTGTACAATAAATATAAATATGGAAACAAAAAAAATTAGTTGGGCATGGGGCAGTTTGTGCCACTCGAAACCGAAATATGCATGACTCTTCTTGCAATAATTTTTTTTCCTGTTAGTCAACTATCGGCAACCTTCCTGTTTTTTGCAAAGAAACTTGGTTTGCTTTGCAAAGCAACTCCCTTTAATGCAGTTCCCTTCGATATCTCACATAGATCACAGGGGAAGACAACTTAATTTATTAAACATTTCTCTGAAGATGTAACCTAGACCTGGAATAAACCAGGAAATTCCGGTCCGGAGGTCCGTGGGAAGATCCTTTTACTTCAACCGATAAGCTAAGCGACCTTTTCCTCTCTATTTACAAATATTTGTAAAGCCTTATCGAAAGTAAGGCATGCCTGGCCTCCCGCGTGAGGACAGATACCTTTGCTTCCCATGTGATTCCGCTCCTGGATGCATTAACTTCCGGAAGAGGTGTTGCTTGGGATATTTCAGTTTGTGGCGATGGAAGTGTACCTGTGTAAGGTACTCTGGTGAGGTACTGCGCCTTCATCTGGGGGATGAAGGAGCAGGGGATAGGGAGTAGGGGGCCAAAGAATGCATTCTAATTTCTCCAAGATTCCTAATGCTGCAGATGCAGTCTATGCGAGTCTTTTTCCTATATATATTTTCACCATTGCGGGAAGTCGGTTTACGGCTGGGGCATGTACGGTTTTCTAACAATGAGCTGAAGTTGGCCTGATGAAGGGCAAACAGGACATGAGCAACTATAAGGCGGCTTAAACTAACTGTAAGCCAGACGAAACCAACCGTTTATGCCAGTGATGACCCAACTAAGGCGTACATACGCGTGGACGAAAAGTCATCGATGGCGAGGTGAAACATTTTAACTGGGGGTGACCTGGTATATGTATAGGATTTGTTCAAATCTGGATGTACTTGTTGTATCTCGATAGCGATTGAAGCTTCTCTATTGATATTTTGGTAAGTGATGAAGTGACCACTGTTTGTAAGGACTACCGGAATGGAAAAGCATTACCTCGGCAGGAACTCCTTCCCCCATCGTGTTGGAAAAACCTGCCATGCCGAATGTCATGAAAGGACTCCATGATGTTACATGTCTGAATGGGATCAGCAACCATCTCTCCAGCGAAAACGGTTCCGATGCGTATGAAGAGCTAATAGGTGATTCCCCATCCCTTGAAGGCTTTTCCATGGCCCATCTCTAAACTTTGACTGACGCCATCAGAGCCACCATCAATTGGAAGCATTCGAATTTAATCTCTCTCAAGGATAACTTGGCGCAGAAAG
Source organism: Darwinula stevensoni (assembly GCA_905338385.1). Taxonomy (NCBI): domain Eukaryota; kingdom Metazoa; phylum Arthropoda; class Ostracoda; order Podocopida; family Darwinulidae; genus Darwinula; species Darwinula stevensoni. Next base: position 13,835 of record CAJPEV010003957.1, read on the forward strand.
GAGGTCACGATTCTGTTAATCCGTCACTACCCTCGACTCCTCGGAGAATTCATCACCAATCACCTATTATCATAAGAATCTATCGCTTTCACACCTTTCCAAATCCACTCGAAAGCCTTCCTTTGATGTACGTGTATTTAGAGACTCGTTGTCATCATGCTGTATCTTTTTCTCTCAAATGTAATCTCGATGGCTTTTATGGATTTAACCCTCTCACAAAAGTACGGTCTTGGATGCCTCCCACTACTCCACTACAGGTAGAAGAAGATAAATTCTCTCCTGAACCATATTTGAAAGGAATTTCCTTCGCCTTGTAACAAATGCTGAAAATCTGAGATAGGGAGCTGGATGGAATTGCACCTAGAAGGACGAATGTGCACTCTTCATTAGTTGTGTGGTTGCACATGTGAGAACAAAATTCCACTTCATGACGATGTGCAATATTGTCGCGTAAAGCGCATTTTCGTATCGTTGAAAATACATAGAGAGTGCTGCATTTGCCTAGAAACTTCTTAAATCCCACAATAATTGAAGAAGACGTTTGAATTTTGCGGACATTATCTCATTAAAATATCGTTATTCCATTATAATTTAATCTTTCTATTTTACCCTTCTGCATCAGGACAGTACTGGACGACAAATATCGACAATTCCTTTCAAAATTCGATTTTTCGTAACGTTAGATAATGTTTTCTGATTTATAATGTTTTCCAATAAGATTAATCGCTGTGTACGAAATGATTCCCTACTTTAATTGTTCTTCCATGCCATTATATTGCATTTCAAGAAATAACGCAGCAATGGCTTTTGATTATAGAATTGTGTTATTCCAAATAACCATTTCCCATATGATTTTCCCCAGATTTCAATTCATAAGTATATACTAGAGGTCGCGCCTACGGCGCTCCATTACCTTGGATAGTGATTACTTCATTTATTATTTGCAAATGGCAAACACGTATTTAAAGTACGTCCCCTTGGAAATACGTGACTTATGGGGACGAAAGTAATTATTTTGATCAAAATCATTACTTCTTTTATTTCTAGCGTGCCTAACTTGAAATCTTTTCATGTGTCCCTTTTTGAAAGGGTGGAGAATACATTTCAAAGCACTTCCCTCCTATAACCTACGCTAAGGTAGCATATTTCAAAAGTAGGATTTTTCCTGTACTCAGCTATCAAAGAGATACTTCTGAGGGAATTTCAAATTTTCTGTCTCTGTTTCCTTGAATCGAAAAAAACTCAGGAAAATGGGACAAAAAAAGTACCCTTAAAAAAGTGCCCTAATGGGTTTTAGCGAAAAATTTTCTTCTGAAATGTACACTCAGGGAATTCCATGCCACCCAGTTTCAGCCTCATACGTTTCCCCTTTTTACGGGCGCTAAAAATATATATTTGGAAAAGCGACCCACCCAAAAGTTGTGCTCTAAGGAGACGTACCAAAAAAGTTCAATTTTTCCTTAAAACAACATCACGTCCGTTATGCGTGCGCCAGCTACTTTTCTATTTCTGCCTGATTCGGTAGGATATGAAAAATTATATGAAAACGTTACGTCCCTAATAAATACCCCAAAAATATTTTGAAATTTCACGTTTGACATTTGAACTCAGTGTGTCAACGGTCACGTTCTTGCCAAGTTTCAGGGTTCAATGTGTCTCCGTTTGATGCAAAGAGAACTATTTGAAAATATGTTCCGAAAGGTGTGCCCCTATGGCATGCATCACCAATGTAGAGTTTTTCCTAAACTCAGCATGCGAATTGCTACTCATGTCAGTCAGTCAGCTACTCACGATCGTACATATATAATAAAAGTAAACTTTTTCTTTACTTAGCTATCCATCAGGTACTTCTTTGCCAAGTTTAAAGGGTTGCACACCCCTAGTCTAGGTCATGGGTGTCAAATTACAGACCAACTATTTTATTTCGTCCGGTCTGCAAAGTCCTCTTCAACGGTTGGTTTTTAAAAAGAGTAAACCCGTTGGCAATTGAAACTTTGGTACAAGATGTGCGAATATGTGACCAACCGCTCCTGAAGGGTTCCATCCGGCTGGTAGCATAGTCAAGCTTGACATTTCTGGCCTAGGCTAGGCGTGTAACATAGTGTCGCCGAAATGAATTTTGAGGCCTGGGGCAATATTGACGTAATATTGACCCTGGGCAATATTGACCCTTTCCACTCTTCTCCAAGGTACATGGAGAATACAGGACGCGAGTAGGAGAGAAGGTATGTCCATAAGCGGAAACGAGAGAAGCTAGTCTCGGAGGGCACCTACGCTCCTTTGCGCAGCCGAATTTTCTCCGATTGCAAAAGCTGACCGCAGCCACCGAAAAACGACGACTGCAAGTGTCGGTGCGAAGTGGTCTGCCCTGCTACTCATTTTCCATATGTTTCACTATTTATTATCTACCAATATGTGAAAGCATAATTGCATACAAATTTGTGAGCTTGATTGTAAAATGAAGTGGATTGAATGGCAAATGGCTTATAGAGAAACACATATGAGGATCCAAAGGCCGGCTTGGGACAGCTGGTGCCATAAGAAAGTCCTTCATTTCCTATTTTCTCGGAGACGGATGATGAGGAGTATTTCATCATTCAAGTTGCGCAACCCGCAGATATCTGAATTCTGTAGATGTTTCTAAAAGTCGATCACCTAAGAGTGAAACTTCACCTTCTTGGTTCTTCTCTCCCTCCGAGCATCTTATGAGAACGAAATAGCCCCGGGGGGGGGGGGGGGGG
>CAJPEV010003958.1:8072-26152 GCA_905338385.1 Darwinula stevensoni
CACTTAATGTTCATACTGTTGTTCACTGGTACTAATGTGGAGGCGAGGCATTTTCGGGAATTATTCGTTAGTATTCTGTTGCACATGCGCTAAATTCCCTCTGTGCTAAAGTCGAACAATTCTTCGAAACGGCCCGTATTGTTTCAGAATCAGTAGTACCTGCACCATGAGCTAATACTAAGAACCCATGAGTTAATCGATGATGCAAGAGTATTAAGTGTGCTGGGAAGAAGTTGTGGTGGTGGCTGTCACCTCAACGCGCGAGGCCTACAAGACTAGATCATTTCAGGCCATGGGCTACTCCATCCACCGCTCAAAGTGCCAGGTCCATTAGGCTATGCCATCCGTGGCCATGGACTAGACCATCCACCACTCAAAGCGTCAGGTCTATGAGGCTATGCTATTCTAGGCCAAAGGCTTGGCCATCCAACACACTTGACGCCAGGTCCATTGGGCTATGTCAGTCTGAGTCATAGGCTTTGGCTCATTTTATTATTTCCATGGGCTTCATACCTGTCAAGCAAAGGGTGCCACGAGCTGAATGCGTGTCACGTTTTCGCTGATCGACTGCAAGTTCTCCATCTGAATACTTTCTTTGATCGTGTTTTTTTTTCTGTATTTATTTCTTTTAGCCGTAATGGCTAGAATCAGTGACGAACAGCAAGCAAATATGGGTAGAGCCGCTCAGACCGCTGAACAGCAAAAGGCAGCGAATGCTGAGCTCTGGAATAAGAGAGCGTTGCAGCCTGCTGAGCAATAGTGGTGGTGGTGGCTGTCACACCCAACGCGCGGGCCTACGATACCACGCCATTCTGGGTCATAGGCCAGGCCTACTGCTGGGTTATGTTCGAGGGTAGTGGTGGTTGTCACGAACAACGCGCGAGGCTTACGAGACTGTCATTTCAGGCTATAGGCTGGGCCATCCACCCCCTCAAAGCGCCAGGTCCATGAGGCTGTTATTCTATACCATAGGCTTGACCATCCAACGCTTTTAGCGCCAAGTTCGTCGGGCTTCATCAGCATCGCCTTCCATGCAATAGTTTTCTGTTTGAGTTTCATGTCATGACAGATTCATCAAGTCAACGTAATCACGCAAGTTCTTTGTTTCATATGTCGCGCAAGCGGCCCGTTCATACCATCAAAATTGTGGCGATTTTTGTGAGGTGGTGTTGAACGCGAAGAAAAAATGTTGGAGGTCCAAAGGACGGCGATGAGGCAGTCGCTGCAGATAAAAAAAAAAGATTGGTGTTGGTGCGGAAACAACCTTTGCCATTGCAGTTGCGATGCGAAGTGCGTAAATCGGTGCTTTAAGAGATGCCAGCCGAAATGGCTAGAATGAATGAACACCAAGCAGGTGTACGTAGCGGGCTTAGGGCCGCTCAGACCGCTGAACAGCAAGAGGCAGTGAGTGCTGAACTCCGGAATAGGAGAACCGTGCAGCCAGCTAAGCAACTTGATGCAAGGTTGGCATTTTCAGGAATTAGTGCATGTGCGGCATAATGCTAAATACTAACTTCCCTCTGTGCCGTCGAACAAGTTCTTGGTCCGTACTGTTTCAGAATCATTGGTGTCTGTACCATACGCTAACGCTAATAGCCGATGAGCTAATTGGTGATGCAAGAGTGTTGAATGTGCTAGGAGGACGAAATCAGCAATGTCATCAGCATTGAGTCTCATGAAAACGTGCTAAACCAAGGCGTTCACAATGGCGATTGTGGCAATCAGCTCGAATATCATGATGATACTATTCAGGAGCAGAATCTCCCTGTGTACTGTAAGCTATGTGTTTAAATGTAATGAAGCGGTTCAGTTACGAGTGGGTAATGCGATGTACAGAGGATTGCCAAGGAGACGTTATGCTCACAATAGACTATTGAAATGTTCACCTGTTAGACGGCCAGCGTACACTTCGAATTATCTAGCGAGGTCTACCACCTGGCTCCGACCAATCTCCAACCTTTTCCTGATGTCGTTTCTCCGCTGAATCAAAATCAGTAACCAACGAATGCTCAATTCTCTACGTTTACGATGCGGATGAAGCGGTTCAATGCAGCGGCGCATGAAAATTCGTACGTGTATATCGCTTTCTTCATCGATGGACCATGTAGTACTAGTAAAACATTCCTGTGCAAGCATTTGAACATGTTCATGAGCGTTATATGGCGCGATGTTGCTGCAATTTTGCGGCCTGGTGGAATGATATGCTCACGCATAATACGTGCCATTTATCGCGCAAAATTCAGGCGGTAATTCGGGCTACCGACGTCATCGTTCGAGGCAAAGCGCTGATGAACTGGCACCGATCGAACGGGCGTTAACTCCAACGACGATCACTGCCTTATTTGGTGGGAAAGTAGCTGTGCCAGATGGTGACTTTCGTTGAGTTTTGCATCTTGTCTGCAAGGCATCTCACGGTCAAATCGATATGACTTGCATTAAAAGGAACCCTTTGTGGTCATAGTTCCAAACGATTCACTTGACGGAAAACGTGTGCTGCAGCAAATGAATTTAATTTTTATCGATGGTTGCTCGATGTAGGCAACGTCACACCTATATAGAAATGGATGATCAGGGCACTCCGTGCGTTAACGGACGATTGCATCTCTGATAATTTGGCGAATGAGGTATATCGTTACGGCATATTGTCTGCGATGTCGAAGTGAGCAGCAAGCGTGCCATTCTGCGACATAAGAATGACTCTCCCCTTTGGTCGAGGGGGACGTGTTGTCTCGATCGGAAGGAGAAATGCAGATTGATCACAGTATCGACACTGAAGAACGATCAAGGTGATTGTGTCGATGGGGAGATCAACTTTTCATTTTCTCCTCAACAATCTCGATCCCCCAGGCCTTCCTCGGCATGCCCCTGCACCTTAAGATTAGAATTGTCTTAATGCTTCTAGGGAGTATTCCTCATAGTAGTGGCCTTTCCAACGCCGTTACCATGTAGAACACGAACACAAGTGTGTTACAAGTTGAGGTGATGATGGGTGCGCCGAGTGGCAGAGTGACGAGACACGCGTGTTACGTTTAGGAATACCTTAGGGTCGATTCACGATTCAGCTGTCATGAAACACGCCTCAATGAAGTGTTGCTAGATACTAGACATCAAAGATTTAAAAAAAAACCGTGGACCACTTCCTATCTCTCGGAAGTGTCGCCTTCAGTTACTCTCTCTTCTCTAGGCTATGGGCCTTTTGCTTTTCCAAGTCATAGGCTAGGCGCACTTCGTGAGAGTCACAGACGATAGGCCTGCAAGCCTTCGCATCTCAAAGTCATAGGCTTAACGCAACTGTTGGCCTTACGAGCTTTTGTTATTCTAGGGCAAAAGTCAGTTTATGTAACGCGGGCATGTCGTATCATCTATCATACTTCCTTAATTAATTCAGGCGAGAAAATGCAGATCTGCCCAGTCCTGTGTGCAACGTGAGGGTGGCAATGTCGAGAAGAGGGCTGAATTGAAGCAGAGTACGACTGCCTTCAAGGCAATGCTAGGTGAGGATATTAACGTTACGTGGAGACTTGCGCGTGTAAGCGTCGAACCCGGTCTCATTCTGGAGAAGCCCAATACTCATCAAGTCGTGCTAAGTAACCTCGGCCATAAAAGTGTGAAATGCTCTTTGGAGTGCTGCCAGGCGCTTCATTTTAAAGCAGAGAAATACTCTGTTTTTGTCCTAAAGATATGGTGTGCCCTACGAACACGTTGAAATATTCCACAGAATTCAAAATGCTGTCAATAGGGGAAGACGTGAACGTATGCTCAATATTCGCGAATTTATCAGGCATTAGAGCAACCACGTGTTCCTCCTACGGTTCAACGACTTTAGATAATACGGGTAAAGGGCGATACTGCTTCAAATAATCCGACGTGGTCTATCACCCGCCTAAAATCAGTTTACAATCTCTGTATGTGTTGATATTTACTATATTTCCTTCGCTAACTCAAAATCAGGAAACAGCGAATGAATTTCAACATTTTCCAACAATTCAAATGCAGTGGTGCATGAAACCTTTTAACAGGAAGAGCATCGCTGTTTCTCCATGAACGGGCCAGTTGGCATTGGTAAAACGTTCCTGAAGACTTCGTTTATTCTCATACTGCGCGGAATAGAACTGAAATGAGCGTTTGGTAGATCAGTATAGCAACCGTTCCGTTGCCTGGTGGTTTGGCGTTTCACACGATTTTAGACTTGCCAATGGATCGGCTCCCAAATAAAACATGCAGTTCATCGCACACATACAAGGGATTAACTGCTGCGACGAAACGCCGATGGCGCCCGCTGAAACGCTGACAATGATCGAATGTGTTCGGGATACTTGACGGACGATGATCGTCTATTCGGTGTCAGCGTAGTTGTGCTAAGTGGTGACTTTCTACGAGTGTTGCCAATTGTCAAATTATCGTCGCGGTCAAATCGTAGACTTGGATCAAAATGTACTTGACGTGAATGTTAGGAACGATAAGTTTCCATAAATGTGCGGGTTGTTGTCATCGGAATTCGTTGTGCCGAATGGCTGGTTGCTCGATGTGGACATTCGACCCCTTCTACGAGTATAGGACGGTTGATCTGCGCTCTTGCGGGTCGCGCGCTGTGCGGTTACCGGACGATTGTAACTCCGAAGATATGGTGGAAAAGCTATTTATACGAGTCCGCGATCCTAACTGAGCATCAAGCGAACACTTTTGAGTCCGAAGAATGAGCATTTTCGATTACTCAATGATGAACGAAGATCGGCAGGTCAACCTTCAGTGTGATTTCTTCTAAAAGCTCAATCCTCCAAATCCACTGACGCACGCCTAAACTATACATCGGGTGTCACGATGCTGCTGCGGAATCTCCCTATTGGGGACGACCTTTTCAACGGCCCGCCTATGACCGTGAGAGACACGAACGTGAACGTCTTAGAAGTTGCGGTGATCTTTGCACTTCGTGCCAGCGTTCGTTTCCTGCCAAGCGTAACACTGGGCACAGTTCATCCAACACCAGCATACCGTTTCATCTTCATCAGCATCAGTTCTCCCTCATGTTTGCCCACGCTGTGTCACTAAACGAGTCACAAGTACAGGCATTAGTTTTGTTTTGTTCAATGAACACTTATTTGTACAGCATGCCATTTACAGAAAGAGGATACAAAATGGGAAGAAGTGGAATATACAGTTTGGGGATATAGAAAGGTGGCTTTTCTTCAGTAGTGGTTGGAGTGGAGGTCTTGGGGTTGGGTGGGTCCGCGGCCAGCCACCAGGTGGTGTTGTCAGGCCAGGGGTACAGGCATTAGATCGAGTCGGCTTACTATATCTAGATCCTGTCTTCACGCATGCGCAATTGTACAATTCCTGCTCGCCAGTTCGCTCTGAGGATTCACCGAAAATTCAGATTGTCATTTTAAGCAATGCAAAACTAATGCTGGCGCCCTTATCAACACTGTGGTCTATAATACATATTGCTCATCAAATAACAGTGTTGGCGGCTCCGACGTGATTTAATGTTAACGATTATCACGAAGAGATCGCCAGAGTGTTCGAGGTTTATAATGACCCGTTGACTCATTAAATATACAATTACTTTATTGTGGCGATCAGCTTGGAAAGACGTCAATAATAAGAACCAGAGAATGGATATGGGGTAAAAATTAAAAATTATGTTCCCTTAAGTGCTTAATAGGCAATAGATACTCAACGAGCAATACCTTTTAATATAAACGAGTGGTATGGGTGGGGTGACAGCATACGATGTCCAGCACTAACGTCAAGGGTCCACTCAATATCACGCGTCTTCTATCAGGCTTCTTCTCACTATACTCCAATTCAACTCCTGGTCCGACTCACTCACTTAGCACACCGCGACCCTTTTATTTCGTTATGCCTGACATGCGCATTACATTTTACGGTGATACCATCTTTATAAAAGTACCTCCTAGTCCTGGTGAATGGACTTGACAATTGGGAAATAAACTTTTTTTTAGGCTAGTGTCGCGTTGCTCGATCTTTCTTCATTCCTACCATATATGTTTATTTTACACTCGTCGAGCCAGCTTTTGAGGAATTTTTATGCATACTCGCAGACGTAGCAGACTGTGCCCCAGTATTTTCTTCATACATAAACGCTCCACTTTGAACTGTAATCATATTTTGGAAGCGGGAACCTGGGCAAGACGATGCTTAGCAAATGAGGAGTGACAAAAATGACAGGTTCTTGTGCCAAAGGCCGCAATTGCGACCACGGGCTACTAGTGGATGAGAAACCGGACCTCGGTACTCCTTACCCTCCGGAAGAACAATTTTGCAGGCCTAGGCCTAACCCAGCAATGGAAGCTTAGGCTAAGGCCATCCTTAAACGCTTCCTTCCCTTGTGGAAGCGGGAAAAGATACATTTAGTGTCAACACGCTAGTGTTTAGCCATGCTGGTAGGGATTCCCATGGGAAGTGGGCTCTCTCCGCACGCCGTAAACACCAGTAATAGGTTCTCACATAGGGTGATGACGGAATGCTTGGAAACAGCCAGGTTAATTTGTGCTGAATTTAGTCCTCACTGGCAATCAGGGTGCTCACTCTAACTAATGGACTGCATGCGATGGAAGTGTTGGAACTCGGAGGTACGCGTGACCATGTGGGTTTAACTTAGCCATGCCTAACTCTAAAATAGGATCGGTGTAAGCTTGAGTATTTAATTCTTTAGCTCCCAGGAACATTTCGGCTGATCGTATAGAATACGCTGAGGCGTTTCGTGCCTCATTTTGCCGAGGGGCCTAGAGACTTCAACTTTTCCAGGTCGCAGGATTGGTAGTTCTGAACCTTACAAATAGTTTTTATTTATTTATTATTATTATGAAACACTTCGTGCCATATCTTAGTTAAAATTTTAAGCTCGGAAATATCAAGCGCACCATGATCGTAGGAAGTCACTTAAGGGTTGCAGGGGCAACGATTTGAACCGCTAAATATGGTGCGGTGTGCCAGCATAGACCTGCACTGACCTAGGTGAAGATGTTAATGCTGAAAGATATGGGACGCAACGTAAAACTGCCTTAGCTTCAGAACCAAGAGAGGCTGTCAACACTACGCAGTGAGCAGCGCGTGTACGCGTCGAACCATCATCTCAATCATGTTGTGGTGGCCGGGATTTCCAATATCATTCCACTCGTTCTGCACGATCTCAGCACTATGAGTGCGGAGGGCTCTGTTGACCGTTGTCGGGCTGATCGAATCGGTCATAGGCTAGGCGCAATTTTAGATTCGTGTTACCTTACGGCACATATGTGCCTTCCACTGTCTAAATTATAGGCGAGGTGCATTTCGTGGTTCGTTCATTCATCTGATGGGCATACACGCCTGGACCTTATGGAACACTAGTTGAGCATAACTAAGTACCCAAGTAAATGAAGTTCGGAATTCCACGAGGAGAAAGAAGCGATGAAGCATATCTCCATGAGAGTATGACAATACTGAAAGAATAAGTGAAGAAGTCTGCGTCATTGCAAAGCAACACAAGGCAGTTATGGCTACGAGAAGTGCAACGCGCGCGTACGCGTCGAACCACCACCTCATCCGCGAGCTGCGTTGGCAGGGACGCCCCATATCATTACAGCCATGGAGAGTCGCTTTCGTGTTAGATACAACGAGCTTGTATCCGGCTGTGCCGGGATAGAACCACCTCCTCACCCAAATAAATGATGAAATCTCTCATGCACATATGCACTTAACTGCACATATTTCTTTAGCCCCCGATTCTTTTTGTCCCTGACACTCCAGAGGTCGACGGGATGCTGCGAGGCCTGGGCCGCCGATTCTTCTCATTCCTGGTCCGGCATCTCTAGCACCAGATCTTATCTTATGCTTCTTAAAATATATCTGTTGATCAATCCCCTCGTTGATCGAAACCTTGCGAACAGATTCGCGATCCACGTGTGGGAGGCCGCTTGAGAGCTAGCGAAGTTTTTCGCCAGGCAGTTTGCGAAATGTTCGCATTTATATAGGAGGAGATCATACTGAGATGACAGCCCCTGTAGTTGGGAACATAAAAGCAGGATGTGGGCATTTGTCCCCTCCAAAGACTTGATCGATAGAGTCCAGGGTGATCAGGAAATTCTCGTGCACTTGCTCCGTGCCATGGAAAGTGTAACCTTCATATCCTCCATCCGGTGGACCTCTAGTGATGGTATCCATTAAATCCACGAATGAAGGTGCGGGCGATGGGCCGATGTTGATAGGCTCTTCTCTCCGTCTTCTGATCGGATATGCAGATATTTGTTTCCCTTGACAACTGGCTAAGACGGTTTTTAGTAGATGAGGAGTGACTAAATTTTGGTTCTTGTGCAAAAGGCCACAATTGCAGCCACAGGCCACTAGTCGATTAAAACCGGTCGACGGAACTCGTTTCGACGATCTCAGTGGGAACAATTTCGTTTTCCTAGGCCTAACCCAGAAATGGAAGCTTAGGCTAAGGCCACCCTCACACACTTCATTCCCTCGTGGAAGCGGGAAGACTTTCCGTTGTTAACGCTTTCACTGACATGCACATTTAGGTCAATCAAGCCTTACCACATATGTATAACGCACGAAGTCTACAAGGCTATGATATTATCGGACATAGGCTAAACGAAGGGATGCGTGAAAACTGCATATATCGTGATAGGCATTGAATGTCATGTGATGGAGGGGGAACGATGGATGGGACTAAGAAGGCATGAGAGGCCGATATATGCCAGGGAACAGTCGGAACTTGAATCTGGGCCTTCTGATTCCCGGTCAGGAATGCTACCATTACACCACCGAACTCGAAACATACAGTCGTGCCCCTCGATGCCATCTTCATCCATCACAGTATTTACACCCACGCTGTGTTTGACCAGTTTGACCACGCTGATGCGACTCTCTTAGGAAGTGGATCTTGTGCGTACACCATAAAACACTAGTAACAGTTCCTCATACGGGGAGATGTCGGTGGAATGTTTGAAAAGAGTCAGGTTAACCTATTATGCTGAATTTAATTCTCACTGGCTAACTACTGGAGACTGGCAAGCAATCAGGGCGTTTCCTGTAACTGAAGGATTACATACTGTGGAAATGTCCGAATTCGTAGGTACGCGTGCTTCAGGGTAATATCCTAGCCTAGGCATTAATCTCGGGTAGGAATAGTGTAGAAATGAGCATTTCATTTTTATGTTTCCAGGAACGTGTCGGCCTATCCTAACATCCACATTGCTTTAGAATATGACGGGGCGTTTCGTACTTCATGCGACCGAGGGGCCTAGAAGCTTCAGCTTTACCAGGTCGCAGGCTTAGCAGTTGTGATACCTGCATATGAAAACATTTGTCTACCTTCAGCTCTGAAACAATGTATGTACTATTATTTTAGGACGTCGCTTCAGGGTAGCAGAGGTCAACAATTTGAACCACTAAATAGTTGAAGTTAGGTGTGGCGTGACTGCACTGTCCAGTAGGCAGCTTGAAGGTATTAATACCAAGAAATACGGGAGGCAGCGTAAAGCTGTTAACTTCAGAATTTTATGAGGCTGTTGACGCTACGCGACGAGCAGCGCGTGTACGCTTCAAACCTTTATCTCACATTCGAGTTGCGTTGGCTGGGAAACCCAGTATCATTCCACCCGTTCTGCACGATCTCAGCATTGAGTGCGGGAGGCTTTGCCGACCATTGCCGGGCTGATCGATTCGGGGCCTGATTTGCAGGACTCGATAGACGATGAATATTCGGTGTCAAAGTAATTTTGCTGGGGGCTTTCCCCAAGTGTTGCCAGTCGTCCACAAAGCAACTCGCGGGTAATTCCTATCAAAACGAGCCCATTTTGACCATTGTCCCGTGCACTTCATTTGGCAGAGAGCATTTTTGCTGTTCAAGAATTTTATTTTACAACATCGGAACACTTCCGCGTGTGCAGAACTGTCGATCCGAATTCTCCGTGCATTTACTGGTCAATTGTGTCTCGGGCTATTTGGTACGCAGGGGATTTGCAGGGTTAGTTGATAAAAGTTCACTATTTTGTTGAACGGTATTGGAGATATACCAGTGATTTTCTTGAGGTCGCAAGTATCGTTTGCCATGAGACGGTCACAAGGGAAGACTAGAGAGACAGACTTGAGTGTGAAAAAAGTTATGAAAGACACGTCATTACAGAACGTAAGGTAGTGCGTTTGAAGGATCAAATTTCTCATACTCCGTTCGATGTTATGGTGTCTGGTATTGCTTGTCCTGTTAGAGGCTCTACTGGGAGACAGACGGCATTGGAAAGCGTGTTTGGTGTGATAGAGGGAGGGGAGGTTTGGGAATTGTGTCTAGGATCGAGGGACGTGCTTTGTAATCATCTTCCAAAAAAAAAATCTGCTACTAGTCTAGACATTTCATACCCGCAGCAATGTCTGGCGAGAGAGCAGGGATCGATAAGAGATCTTCACGGTTCCCGAAAGTGTTTTTCATGAGAGGCAAAGGAGTCATAAAGCACACATCTACGCAGGATAGAACTTAATCACAATGAGGAGCCCCTCGAAAAGGTCCACTCCTTCCATGCGGCATCGATGCGGAAACTCGGCCAGGTGAGTCTTTGGCAGACCTGGTGTCGTTCCCTTTCGGTTTCGTTGAATAAATCTGCGAACCTCCACCCAGCAGCGCTCGATGTTTTGGGTGTGAGCACCATTTACGGTGTTCAGGAAGTTCTCCTCGTGATTCATCCACTGATGTAGGTATCCTATGATATAAAATATTGAGGGTGAAAAATTCGCTGATGAACAGTAGAGATAGAGAATGCAGTTCAACACATTTTTTCATCCTCACCCGTTGTCGGGAGAGCACCATATGCTGCCCACCCTTCAGTCCAAATCTGTGTTCCAGGAACAACATTCTTGGAAACGATAGGGAAAAGTGTTTCTCGATGGTCTTCGTGTGGGGATTCCAGTTTTCCTCGTTGCGATCACGGTCGTCCCTCCTGGCTGTCAGGGCCTTGCCCTGACAAGACCCACGGGCCATCGATGGTGTGTCCACGATTCCTCCCAGGTTCGACATGAATGTCCCCCAGAAGCCTCCCCCGGTTGCACTTTCTCTCGCCCCTCAGGAGACATTCGTCCATTTGTACCCCTGTGGCTGGGGAGGAATCAAGCTCATTGAGCAAAATTTCCCTCATGTAAAGCCAATCCACCACGGTAGGGTTTGACATTCGGCACTGACGGACAAAATCATAACTATTAAAAAATGGAATGTATGCATTCAAAAAATTTTGAAAAGCCTTTGCGATGTAAAAACCTAATAAATTCGCGCTCACCATGCATTTTCTTCTACTGTTCCTAAAGAATCAGATGCAACACCTTCCCTGGGCTCATACGGCGTTGAATCGTCCCATTCTGGTCCTCATGGACGAAAATTGAACCTTTCAGCGCAGAATGGTCATTCTTGCAACCATCGCATCTAGTTAAAAAAGCGGTCATCTTGGTTCTCTTCCCCTAATTCTGTGGGAAATGTTTCAATGGTGCCGATTACGTAATGGTCATAAGCAACATAGTCATCGCTCGTAGTAATGATGTCACTGCGAAATAGTAGACCAAATATCTTCCATTTAAAATATGTTTCAATAATTGTAGAAATGAAATGACTGGTTACAGTTGAAGACTGACCCGAGTCAAAGTTCTCTGTTGCAATAGGGCAAGTCCTCTCGCTGATTGGCGCCATGAGTCTCTTCAGCTGCAGGAACTGCAAAGTAGTTCGTCCGTAGAGAAAATACGGGAAAACTCCTGAGGCCTCATGCTTGAAAATTGGACAAAAACAAGGAAGAAGGAAAAATGTGGTACAAAACAAGACTTACGGTGTAGAAAATGTTGAGGAATAGAGCAGAAAAACAGGACTCAGGGAACGCGATTAACAGTTAACCACGCCTTCTAAAGAGACGGCTGAAGACAATGAGTAAACTGTGATCAAACCACCAGGACAAAAAGTATTTAATGGAAGTTAAGTTAAAAAAGAAAGGAAATTTCACAGACAGTTAATATGTGTTGAGAACTTGAGTAGTCACTGTTGGACTGTGATTGCGGAATACTGGTAGTCAAACTCTGTTATAACGTCATCGAAGGGACCAGGTAAAAACCGTCGTTACAGGCAACGTTAGAACCGAGGTTGGTTCCTTTATTGGCCAGGTTGGCACTACATTTTCCTGTTTTCAAAACTGATGCTATATAACGTTACAACTCCAGTTTATATTAGTCATACTGCACTAGCTTCATTTTCAAGATTGACCCACTAATCGTGATGTTCGCACTTCTTTGGACCTTGAACTACTTCATACTTTAGCAAGGCTTCGTCGATGTCATATCGACAGACCCTAGGTAGTTTCTTGTCTTGTGATATGTTCTCGTAAGAACGGACGAAGCTGTCACAATTTTCCCAAATTGTGGAAACAGATGAATAGATGTCCATGTTCGCGAGCGACATTAGCTTCACTTCGAGCTCTTTCTATTAAACTAATCAAGCACACTTTCCTTTCAATCGTGAAGGCTTGCCTCTTTCGTTTTCCATTGGCCATGTTGTCAACGAGAAATGCAAATGGCGACCTAGGCCTTCATATGGTGAGCTCCAAGCACATTGGCATGATCCTGGCGTACGTTGAGTAGTACCCCTCATTCCGAACGCGTTGATGGCATCGTCATCTAACAGCATCCGTTAGAACTAGTGTTCTACCCTACTTCCCGTAGATGTCGGGCAATGCTCTGCTCCGCAGCATGAAACCAAAGTGTGCGAGAGTGCGTTACTTCTGGAGCCATGTTTTGGAGAACCATGATGTTAGCGGTAAAAGGCAAATGTTAAATTCAGAACATTCATTTATTATATATGACTATAGTGACCGGAGCATTCTTGTAGTGTATTTTACAAATTATTTTATTACTGTTGCATAAGTATGAGACGAGAGGACTTAAAGTTTAGACAAAACTTGCCAATTGGCCCATGCCAGCAGCATAAAAAGAAAGAAAAATAAAACTATGAAAATTGTCAACTCCGTCAGGGAGATTTAAAGCAATAAAAGTGAGAAAGTCAGAAACCACGCGTGTCAAAAGAATAGAAGGATAAAACAGAACGATAAAAGGCCCTCTCCTCTACACTGTGGGTATTGAAGTCCCATCTCGTCCAAGAAGGGAGAGGCTTTGTGAATGGTCCGCCACCAACCTTCCGCAAGGTGATTCTGGAGGAGCGCGAGTCGGGTGCCCCTTCCTCTCTTCAGGATTCTAGCCTTTAAAAGCGCCCAGGAGCTTTCGATTCGCCGTGTGTTAGCACCTAGGAAAAGTACCGACACTATTAGAATGTCTTCCGGGACGAAATAGATCCTAGGTATAGGTATATATAACCCTACCGGTAACTGGGTCCACGAAATTCTGGGAGTCACACTGTTTTCCATGTGAATCCGTACCGGTGTGGCTCGTGATCGCGTGTCCCTTCTTGAAGCCATGTCGGAGGCATCCTCTGCCATTCGAACTGAAAGCTTTCGGGGCTGGATGCGCCCCTTCTCGTCAATACTTTCATCGCTGCATAGCAAAGGAAGACATCGTAGCTGATGTAGATGAGATGCTTTGGCCGGGAAGAGACAGATTTGACGAAGAATGAACCCCAGGTCTTGCATAGAAGGGTATTCCAGTTATATCATATCGTACTCAGCATTTTATCGCATGAAGTTACATTGAGTGAAATCAGGAAACTGGTCGAAGGCTCTCTTTCCGCTTCTATGCCTTCCTCCTGAAGAGATATTGTAACAGGAATGCATTTTGAGATGAGGGGTGTCCCCTTCAAAATAATTATTTAGTGCTGTCGCTTATTGGCAGTCCATAGACATTCTTAACCCCGTACGTTATAAAATCGAAGAGCGTACTTTCATTTTGATAGAGGGATGGTCTCTTTTGAGTGACAGACGCATAGATTTGGGAAAAGAGCGCAGAGTTCTGCGGATCGTACGTTAAGCTTTGAAAAATGTCCAATATATGAAAAATGGCTTTAGCAATTGGAAAAAACTAACATTTCATGCTTATAAAGCCCTCCTGTGTGGTGGCTCGAAAACAGGCATATGACCGCGACTTAAACCTGTTTACATTTTTAGTAAATTTTCTTTCGGACGAACTTCAATGAAAGATTGCACGTGAGTGAAATAATAGTTTTATGGGTCAAATCTCAATTGGAAGACATAAGACGAGGAATAGGACGGACTGGATCTTTGATAATCGCCTGTTGAGCCTGACAGATACTGGTCAGATGGAGAGGGGAAATGTGGGCGTAACGGAAGAAAATGCACGCCCGAGGGAAAAGTATATGCATACACGTATTAATAATATAAAGGTTCCTCTAGTGGAAGAGGAATTAATATTTAATGATCACTTCGTGGAGTGGTGTTGCTGCTATTTTGCGGTATGGAGTAATGCTCACGCATTATGCCAATTATCGCGCAAAATTCAGCCGGTGATTCGAGCTACCGACGTCACCACTCGGGACAAAGCGCTGGCACCGACAGAACAGGCGTTGCGAGACTCCATGGAATATGACTGTATTCGGTGGCAAAGTAGTTGTGCTAGGTGGTGACTTTCGTCATGTTTTGTATCTCGCCTGCAGGGCATCTTGCGGTCAAATCGTTATAACTTGCATAAAAAAGGAGCCCTTTGTGGTCATATTTCCGAACGATTCCTCTGAGAGGAAACGTCTGCTGCAGCAAGTGAATTTCATTTCAATCGATGGTTGTTCGATGTAGGCAGCGTAACACTTATGCGAGTACAGAACGAATGATTAGTGCACTCCGTGCGTTTACCGGTCGACTGCATCTCCGATAATTTAGTGAATAAGGCATTTCGTTACCGGATATTGTCTGCGACGCCGGAGCGAGCAACAAGCGCGCCATTCTATGACCTAATAATGACACTTCCCTTTGGTCGATGAGGACTTGTCTCGATTGGAAGGGGAAATGCGGATTGTTCTCAGTATAGACACTGAAGAACGATAATGGTTATGGTGCCGAGTGGCAGATGAAATTTTCAGTGTTCTCCTCAATACTCTCGGTCCCCCAGGCCTTCCTCCGCATGCCCCTAAACCTCAATAACAGAACTGTAATATTGCTTCTGCGGAGTATTTCTCACGGGGTCAGACTTTCCAACGTCATCATCATGAGGAACGTGAACGCTAATGTGTTACAAGTGGGAGCGATGACGGGCGCGCCGAGTGGCGGAGTGACGAGACACGCTGTGTTACGTTGAGGGATACCTTCATGTCGATTCCCGATTCCGCCATCATGAAACACACCCGATGGGAAGATTGTTGACTACCTAGACATCTATTATCTAATTTTGCTCAGCCAACCCTCCCCCTAAGAATGTCACCTCTATTTACACTCCAGGCTATGGGCTTTTTGCTTTTCCTAGTCATAGGCTAGGCGCATTTCGTGAGACGAATGGCCAGAAGGCCTGCTAGCCTTCACCTCTCCGATTCATAGGCCAAAACGCAATTCGTGTTGCGAGCATGCAACTGTTAGGTCTACAAGCCTTTGNTCGTGATCGCGTGTCCCTTCTTGAAGCCATGTCGGAGGCGTGCTCTGCCATTCGAACTGAAAGCTTTCGGGGCTGGATGCGCCACTCTCGTCAATACTTTCATCGCTGCATAGCAAAGGAAGACATCGTAGCTGATGTAGATGAGATGCTTTGGCCGGGAAGAGACAGATTAGACGAAGAATGAACCCCAGGTCTTGCATAGAAGGGTATTCCAGTTACAGCAGCTGCAATTCTCTCCTTTAAAGTTCACTCACTCTTGTACATTGTGCTGTTCGTTATAGAGTCTCCAAGTGCATTTCTATACTAGATGTGACAGGCAACATAGGTATATTGTACCTCCAGAAGAATCTGAGAGAGTTTTCTCCTAAGTCGCACATTTTCATTTTCTTCTCGTTTGATGTAACGTGAAATTTATTACAATAAAAAATATCGTACTCAGCAATTTATCGCATGAAGTTACATTGAGTGAAATCAGGAAACTGGTCGAAGGCTCTCTTTCCGCTTCTATGCCTTCCTCCTGAAGAGATATTGTAACAGGAATGCATTTTGAGATGAGGGGTGTCCCCTTCAAAATAATTATTTAGTGCTGTCGCTTATTGGCAGTCCATAGACATTCTTAACCCCGTACGTTATAAAATTGAAGAGCGTACTTTCATTTTGATAGAGGGATGGTCTCTTTTGACTGACAGACGCATAGATTTGGGAAAAGAGCGCAGAGTTCTGCGGATCGTACGTTAAGCTTTGAAAAATGTCCAATATATGAAAAATGGCTTTAGCAATTGGAAAAAACTAACATTTCATGCTTATAAAGCCCTCCTGTGTGGTGGCTCGAAAACAGGCATATGACCGCGACTTAAACCTGTTTACATTTTTAGTCAATTTTCTTTCGGAAGAACTTCAATGAAAGATTGCACGTGAGTGAAATATTAGTTTTATGGGTCAAATCTCAATTGGAAGACATAAGACGAGGAATAGGACGGACTGGATCTTTGATAATCGCTTGTTGAGCCTGACAGATACTGGTCAGATGGAGAGGGGAAATGTGGGCGTAACGGAAGAAAATGCACGGCCGAGGGAAAAGTATATGCATACACGTATTAGTAATATAAAGGTTCCTTAAGTTTTAGAGGAATTAATATTTAATGATCACTTCGTGGAGTGGTGTTGCTGCTATTTTGCGGTATGGAGTAATGCTCACGCATTATGCCAATTATCGCGCAAAATTCAGCCGGTGATTCGAGCTACCGACGTCACCACTCGGGACAAAGCGCTGGCACCGACAGAACAGGCGTTGCGAGACTCCATGGAATATGACTGTATTCGGTGGCAAAGTAGTTGTGCTAGGTGGTGACTTTCGTCAAGGTTTGTATCTCGCCTGCAGGGCATCTCGCGGTCAAATCGTTATGACTTGCATAAAAAAGGAGCCCTTTGTGGTCATATTTCCGAACGATTCATCTGAGAGAAAACGTCTGCTGCAGCAAGTGTATTTCATTTCAATCGATGGTTGTTCGATGTAGGCAGCGTAACACTTATGCGAGTACAGAACGAATGATTAGTGCACTCCGTGCGTTTACCGGTCGACTGCATCTCCGATAATTTAGTGAATAAGGCATTTCGTTACCGGATATTGTCTGCGACGCCGGAGCGAGCAACAAGCGCGCCATTCTATGACCTAATAATGACTCTTCCCTTTGGTCGATGAGGACTTGTCTCGATTGGAAGGGGAAATGCGGATTGTTCTCAGTATAGACATTGAAGAACGATCATGGTTATGGTGCCGAGTGGCAGATGATGTTTTCGGTGTCTCCCTCAATACTCTTGGTCCCCCAGGCCTTCCTCCGCATGCCCCTAAACCTCAATAGCGGAACTGTAATATTGCTTCTGCGGAGTATTTCTCACGGGGTCAGACTTTCCAACGTCATCATGAGGAACGTGAACGTTAATGTATTACAAGTGGGAGCGATGACGGGCGCGCCGAGTGGCGGAGTGACGAGACACGCTATGTTACGTTGAGGGATACCTTTAGGTCGATTCCCGATTCCGCTGTCATGAAACACACCCGATGGGAAAGTTATTGATAACTAGATATTAGATGTCTAGGTAATACTCAGCTCACCGTATCCCTCGGTGCTACCTCTACTCACACTCTAGGCTATGGGCTAGAGTGCTTTTGCTTTTCTTGGTCATAGGCTAAGCGCATTTCGTGAAACGGATGGCCAAATGCCTGCTAGCCTTCACCTCTCCGATTCATAGGCCAAAACGCAATTCGTGCTGCGAGCATGCAACTGTCAGGTCTACGAGCCTGTGCTACTCCAGGGGATAGGCCTGGTGGATGGTACGCAGGCATGTCGTATTAGTTGCACGATTAGAATATCGAAAAAATGCATATCTGCCCAGGCCTGTGTGCAACGTGAGAGTGATAATGCCGAGAAGCAGGGTAACGGCTACCTTTACGTCAGTGTTATGTTAGGATATTGAGGTTATATGGAGACTTGCGCGTGTAAGCGTCGAACCATCGTTTCATTCCCGAGAAGCCCAACATCCTTCTAGCTGGTCTAAGTAATGTC